>CBVK0102705896.1:0-11872 GCA_900067695.1 Picea abies
CCAAGATTATTGCACTTGTAACATACAATATTTTGATCCATTAATGGGTCAAATGGATTATAATTTATGTTGACAGGTCTACGAACATTTCCATATCTACTATTTTCACCATTCATGTAGCTTGCATAGTTATTCATTTCATTGATTCTACAATTGGTTACCTTGTGTCCAAAATTTCCACAAGTATAACAATGTTCAAGAAAGAAATTTTGATACCTGGGCGTAAGTGATATTCTTTGTGGTGTGGTCCATCTAGGTTCACGATCTATTCTTATGTAGTTTCCTTCATAATGATTTATTTCATACCTGATGGGAGAGGATCTTCTTGATGTCTCATTCCTTCTGAATTCTAGCCTTTTATATTGTTGTTCAACTTGTTCTGGAGTGTTGGTTTCATCATTTTCAACTTCATTCTCTTGTTTTGTTGTCTTCAAACTATCATTGTATCCTTGTCTTGTCTTGTCATTTGGATATCTTTGACTGCTAAGGAACTCATCTAATTTTTCAGTGCTTTTTTCAAACTTCTTCAACTTTTCTTTTGTCAATAGTAGCTCCCCTTTTGTGTGATCTAATTCTTCTTTCAGTTTCTCATAATCTTCTAATTGTTTCTTCAGGCTATTAATGGTCTTTTCAATCTTATAATTCTCTTCTCCACAACTACTCAATTCACCTTTTAGTATTATGTTTGTATTTCTAATCTTTCTATTTTCAGTTTCAACATGCTTCAACTTTTCAAGATTCTCATCTTCTTGTTCACTCTCTGCATTGTCTTTGTAACCCAAAAAGGAATCAAGGTTGGTTTCTTCATCTGAATCTTCTTCACAAATGATTTCTTATTCTTTATAATTCTTGTGATCATCATCCTGGGTTTCTTGGGTTATGAAGAGGACTTATCCTCCATCATTATCTTCTTCATCACTCTCATCTTAGTAGATGTCATCATCCTTGGAGTAGAAGATCTTTTTATTGTTGAGACTTCTCTTTTCATGGTAGAAATTTTCTACAATATGTCCTATTCTACCACAGTTAAATCATTTGAGAGGAGACTTACCTTTGTATCTTCCACTTCCCTTCTGGAACCTTCTTACAAAATTTTCTATTTCTTCATCAAGGTCATTATCCTTGTCTTTTTTCTTCTTTATGGATTTAAAGTCTTCTTCATTGTTTGACTGGTCACTTTCTGTACCTGTTCTCATTTCATATGTTGTAAGAGACCCATGTAATTCATCCATTGTCATTTTGGTCAAGTCCCTAGTTTCTTCAATGGCGGAGACCTTAGCATCATACTTCAAGAGAAGTGATCTCAACACTTTTTGTACAACCAAGGATTCATCGAGATATTCACCTAATCCTCTGATAGAATTAAAAAATTCATCAACTCTAATAAAATAGGTTGCAATATCTTCCTTTTTGTTCATCTTCAAATTTTCAAATTTTGCTCTATGTTGTTTAAGCTTGACCTGCTTAACTTTTGGATCACCTTCATAGATTCTCTTGAGTTTGTCCCATACCTCCTTAGCAGTGTTGCAAACCATCACTTTGCTAGCAATGGTTGGTGCCAATTATTCTAGAATAACATGTGTAGCTTTTGAATTACAGTTCATAAGCTTCTTCTCATTTGGATCGGTTGGAGAATTATTTGGGATAACATAGCCATTTACAACTAAGTACCAAATGTCTACTCCCAAAGTTGTTAGGTAAGTTTTCACTCTATCACTCCAGTATGCATAATTTCTTCCATCAAATTTTTGAATCCCATTTGAAATGTGCTCATGGTCATCCATCTCTGCTTAGGATTTTCCTTCCAGTGGTTAAACTGTTCTGAAGGCAACCTGCTCTGATACCAAATGTTGATACTGAGAGGAGGGTGAATCAGTATCAAGTACAATTTACAAACCTTTTCAACTTATACTTAAGCCATTCAATTATATCCAATGAGAAATGAACAATAGTATAAGAGTTACAACAATACACCACAATACACCATGCACAATATATGAGAAATAATCAATAGTTATTGTTCAAGGGAAGTAATGAATTCCAAAGGTAGATATAGATTCCAAATGTAAAGGGAGGGATAAACCTCCAAGAGGAAGATACAATCCTCCAATATCAAGAGAGAGTTTAACTCTCCATCCTTGCCCCTTCCTTCCGTCCAAGAATATATGAGAGGTAATAAAACTTTACATTAAATCATGACCATCAACCAACCATCACATAGAACCTGATAATGCTTCCGGGGGCTTCTTCGATTTCTAAAATTATTCAATTCTTGGAATACTCTGATGTTGTAGATAATATTACTCAATTTATTCTATGAAACTTCTCCAAGTTTCACTCCTTGAATTCTCTCCCAAAACAAGTTATATAAAGAATGGTAGACTTTATTCAATTCTAGTTTATTCATAAGAGCGAACTTGTACAACATGGCCCATGCTCAATTTTTAACATCAGATTCGGAAACTTGCACACAAGAAAATATAGGCAGTACTCTTTCCAATGAAATTGGTCACACTTAATTTGGATTCTCTATGAATAATTTATGGTTGTTTTACCCAGAACACCTATTTATTGACTAGCTTCAAGACTGGTCAAAAACCCTATATTCCACAGAGTGTATCTCCATAATTATAGCAAATAAAGAGCTCAAACTTTTACCACAGGTACCTTGATATGTATTCTCAATACCATAGCAATTTGAACATCTGAATCGTTCTAGAAAATTTTTTTATAGCGAAAATGGTAAGATGACCTGAAAATAACATACCATACAACACATCACCAAAAGACTTCATTCTCCCTTGAAATACGACCTTTTTTACTTCTGATTTCCTATGAAATTAGACTTGTGTATCAAATGAATGTATAATGATATTTATTTATACCATTTATGTCACTTTTGTTTAACATTGGGGCCGACTTGAAACTTTCTTATTTTGTAATTCATTTCTTTAATTATCTTCAGGGCCTACATGTACTTCCTTCTTCAATTCACTTTGTCATCTTCAAAAATTCATTTCTCCTCAACCATGAGGATCCACATGACATACCACATACCAATGGAAACAACATGATGTATACTATCCATCCATGGGTGTTGTATCTTCGTGTGCATTGTCCTTCATGTCCAAATACCTTCATCAATATTGCAGTCCAAAACCAATGACTAGGGTTGACATCAATGACAATTACCAATCTTCCAACACTAAGTATGTCGAGAGAGTATACTTACTCAGATAGAGATATTGGAGTATTGAATTGTGGGAAAATGATTATATACAACGAGAAGGAGTTTGTGGATGGAAAAAGAGAGCAATACAAGGAATTCAAGGAAAGTGACCAGTGCACAAAACTTTACATCACACCATACAGATAAAGGAAAATGAAAGAAAGATATCCACAATACCACCCAATAGAAGAAGGAATTCCATCTCATACTGAAATCTGTGTTGAACCCATGACCCTGTGTGCGTCATTAAGGATTGAAGAAAGAATTGATAGTTGTTCAAGAGAAATTGTAATAAGTAGAGGAATTCAAAAGAATAGTCAGAATAGTGGGAGGAACATGAAAAAATAGAGTCAGTTGAAATCACCAAGGATATGTACAACACCTAATATAATGACAAGGGTAGATAAAACATTGAGGATGCCTGAGTTTCAAGGAACATTGTCAGACGACCCTGATCAATAGTTGTTTCTATGAGACACAATATGGACTGTGAAGAATGTTGAGGACAAGGAAAAGAAAATAACACAGTTGTCCACAACATTCAGAGGCCATGCACTACTATGGTATATGAAGTTCCAGACAACTACGTCAGTCAAACAGTTGATAAATTTGGTAGAAATCAGAAAAGAATTGTTAAAATAATTTATGAATTCAAAATATGAATCTCAATGTATTACAAAATTGAAGGAAATTAAGAAAGTGAAAAATGAGTTAGTGTGGGATTATGACCAGAGATTTAAAGATTTCATGGGTTGAATAACCTTTAAGATCCATGACAAGCATCAACAAGAATGGTTTATATCATGCCTATTTCCACACATTCATTATCTGTTAACACAACAAAAGTTCACGTCATAGATGGAAGATTTAGAAATCAAGCTGAAATTGGAATCATCTGCTATAGGAGTGTTGAAATTACTAAGACAACTAAGAGGGGGGGGGGTGAATCAGTTGTCACTGTACTTAAACAATATTAACAATTAAACCATTTTTAATTTTTCTCCAAGTGAACATCAATATTATACTACATATGGACAACATAAATAATGACCATCACTCACACATAAGATATACACAGAGACAGATTTTCATGAGGAAACCCATAAAGGGAGAAAACCTCTTCTTCTTCGAAATGATAGGTAGTCTTTTAAGTTATGTACATCATCTATAATTGATCACCAACTCAATGTGAGGCTACTACCTCTGTTTTACAAGCTCCAACTTGTTTGAGAGAACCAACTCTCTGGTTTCTCTAGCACCTACTAGAAGGAAGCAACAACTCCCTGAGTGTTCTAGCACTGACTGGATAGAAGCACCTACTTCCACTTATACAAGCACCATATTGCATATAGAAAACTCTATGTTTTCCAAAGCACCACCCCACCACCCTGTTTTCTAGCCACAACTAGATGGAAGCTACAACTCCCAATATTCAAGCACCAACTCGAATATCAGAGGACCACAGTCCTCCCTAGCACCACCCTACCTCTCTAATCATAAATAAATGATTGAATAACCAATGACATAGATAAATCGATTCTTACCACTTCTTCTTTGTTCTGTAAATCTGGTTTGCTTCTAACTGTTCTGCAAATCTTCTCTTCCTCTGTTTGTTCTACAATTCTTCTCTTCCTCTGTATGATTTGCAATTCTACTCTGCTTCAAGTTGTTTTTCAATTCTTCTCTGCTTCATGTTGTTCTGCAATTCATCTCTTGCTTCTGTCTATTCCTCATCTGTTACTCATCTCTGAGTTTTATCTCACACTGTGCATCCTGTTGGTATCACACTGCACATACTGTAATTTACCCTTTCTTATAGTTCAAATCATTTTCAATCAGAATGACCAACCATACATAGTCGTTGCATCTTCATTTTATTCTATACTGCCTCTTCAGTTACACCTTGAATCTCAAGGATGATGCATCAACAACTAAATCACCAACCGTCAAAGAATCATGATTCATTTTTTCTAACTGAATCATAACTGATCGATTAGCTGCGAGGTGAAACAATAACCCTTCGATCAAGTTTCCAATTAACCAACACCATTGGATTAAATCCACAAGATTACGCATTTATCTTATATGCCCACTAGCTATGACCGAGTGCTAAACAGAGTTTGAATTTCATGATTTTGCATCTCGACATTCCTGTGATGAAGGGTCTCGTCACTCAAAGTCACGATCACCAAGACTCTGAGATGGAGATTAGCACTGCTAGTTTCTTCCCCTCATGTGATCACAGGCTATGCCAAAAGGTGCTTCATATTTCGCGAATTTATGAACTTTATCAAGCCTAATCAGTGGTCGAGATCTCCAATGGTCCAGATCTCATCACGATTCCCGTGATGAAGGATCTTGATACTCCAAGTCGCGATCACTGAGACTCTGAGATGGAGCTTAACACCGCTAGATTCTTCCTCCATCTTCCATAGATGTAACCACTGGATATGACCACAACCTTATTCAAAAATGCATTTCGCACTTTCGCATCTCAGGTATTCTATGATGAGTCCTCTTGACTCTCCATGTCACAAAATCTAAAATAGAGCTGGGCTTCTCTAGCTCTGCTCTCCAACTCTCAATAATGTGACCACGATATATGACCACTCGCCAATCAAACGAGCACTTCGCTCCTTTGAATTTCTAGTTAGTGAAACATTAATCCCTCATCACATGTCCCTCTTGGATCAACAATCAAGATCTTATCACAATTTCACAACTTCATGGGCCTTCGTCATGCATGATCAACAGTCCACAATCTTGATGATTCGACAGTCCAGATCTTTTTGTGATCTCGCATATCATGAGTTCCCACACCATGATCTGTTGACTCCTGCAATGTGCAAGTTAGCGAAATTCAAATCACTTTCCACGTATCCTATGACTCCAATAGTCGAGATTGTTATCATGATTTCTCATATCGTGAGTTCAAACCTCTTTGATTTGGATTTACGGATCTTTGAAACTCTAAAATGAAACCTTTTTCGTGCTTTGACTATTTTCCCCCTTCCGAGCTTACACTATTTATCTTGCTATTATCGTTACGCTACTGATCGTGTTGATCTTCGCCATCTAATCGTGTTGATCATCGCCATATGATCGTGTTGATATTCTCCATTAATGAAAAATATGCATACTCTTCCTCTGTCTAAAAACATGCCAACAATCTCCCTCTTTGGCATTGATGGAAACCCCTTGAAAAACATGCAACTAAAAACATGCAATTAAACCACTGAAGCATCCGTGAAATTACCACCATTGTAGCATCCTTGAATTAACACAACTAAAAACATGCAATTAAACCACTATAGCATCCATGAAATTACCACCACTGTAGCATCCTTGAACCACTGTAGAATCCTTGAATTACCACACTTTCTCCCCTTTTGACATCAATGTCAAAGAAGAAACACACTCCCCCTGAGCCGTTGCAGTACATACTCCCCCTGTCAACTATGAGTAACTTAGAAATACAATAGATATTCACTAAGTACTCCCCCTTATCAGGTGATCGATTAGACGAAAGAAGTTATAACCCCCAACTTTTGACGAAGATATCCAAAAGGGGTCATTGCTAATGGTTTAGTAAATATATCAACTATTTGTTCTGTGGAAGGAATATAATTCACTTGAAATATTCTGTTTGTAACTTGTTCTCTGAGAAAATGGTATTTTATTGGTATGTTCTTATATTTTGAATGTAGTACAGGATTCTTAGAGAGACTAATGGCACTAGTGTTATCACAGTGAAGTGGAATGGGATCAGTGTAAGTTACCTTCAAATCTGCAAGAGTTTGTATCATCCATAAAATTTGTGTGTAGCAAGTAACAGGAGCAATGTATTCTGCCTCTGTAGTTGATAATGAAATGGATCCTTGCTTTTTAATAATCCATGCTACTAATGAGTCACTGAGAAAGAATGCTTCTCCACTGGTGCTTTTTCTCTCATCAACACAGTTTGCCCAATCGACATCTGAATTAGCAGTTAACTGAAAATTTTGATTTTTGGGATACCACAGACCATAATTCATTGTTCCCTTCAATTATTTGAATATCATTTTGACAACTACCAAATGAATTTGTTTAGGAGCAGACTGATAGCGACCTACCATTCCAACAACTTACATTATATCAGGACGGGAAGTTGTGATGTACAAAAGGCTGCATATCATTGATCGGTATGTCCTTTGATCAACATCGGGTGACATATCATCTTTACTGAGCTTGTAACCAACCACCATAGGTCTACTAATAGGAGAGGAATCCTCCATCTAAAATTTCTTCAACATCTCTTTCAAATATTTTTCTTGAGAGATAAATATTCCTGCAGAACTTTGATTTACTTGTAAACCAAGAAAATATGTTAGTTCTCCTATCATGGACATCTCAAACTCTATTTGCATAGAGTTAGAAAACCACTGGATAGATGATTCATTAGTACAACCAAAAATAATATCATCTACTTAAACCAAAACAACTAGTAAATTATCACCTTCAGACTTAATGTAGAGATTGTTGTCAACAATACCTTTCTTGAACCCTTTCTCCTGTAAAAAATTGTCCAGTCTATAATACCAAGCTCGTGGTGCTTGTTTAAGTCCATATAAGGCCTTCTTCAGCTTGCAAACATAATTAGGATTATTTGTCAATGAGAATCCTTTAGGTTGTTCCATATATACTTCTTCCTCTAGATCTCCATTAAGAAAAGTTGACTTAACATCCATATAATACACTTTAAAGTTCTTATGGCATGAATATGAAAGAAACATTTTGATGGCTTCCAATCTTGCCATTGGTGTGAAAGTTTCATCAAAGTCCTGACCTTCAACTTGTGCATACCCTTTACAGACCAATCTGCCTTTATTTCTAACAACTTGTCCTTTTTCATTCATTTTATTCTTGAAAACCCATTTGGAACCTATTACATTCTTATCTTCAGGTCTAGGGACAAGCTCCCAAGTATTGTTCTTCCCAATCTGATCAAGCTCTTCATTCATTTCTCTAATCCAATCATCATGCTGACTAGCTTCATCAAAATTTTTAGGTTCAGTCATAGATAAAAAAACAACATGAGATTGTTCTGAGTCTTTAATCAATTTCCTTCTTGTCTGAACTCCTTTATTTATATCTCCAATTATATGATTTTCAAGATGATTCTTTCTAACAATTCTGAGAGGTGATTTTGCTTCTTTCTACTAATTTATGTCAGCCTAAATATTTGGATCTTCATCTGATTCAGATTCTTCCCTTTTTGATCCTTGGACCTGTTCATCTTCATCTTCAACTATATATTTTGTGCTTGGTTCAACACTTCTTACATTTCTGATCAGGATTTCTTCATCAAATTTTATGTCTATACAATCAACCAGTTTATGCAGTCTCTTATTGTAACATTTGTACCCTTTACTATTTGTAGCATAACCCAAGAAGATACCTTCATCAGCCAGAAGATACCTTCATCAGCCCTGTCATCATATTTGCCAATATTTTCATCATTGTTCTTGATATAACATTTACTCCCAAAGACTTTAAAATGCTTGACTGAAGCAAGTCTTCCAAACCATAGTTCATAAGGAGTCTTTTCACTGTGTGTCCTGAGATGAGTTTTGTTAAGGATATGAATAGTTGTATGAATTGCTTCTACCCAATATGTCTAAGGTATGTTCCTTTCATTCATCATTGATCTTTCCATTTGCTATACTGATCTATTCTGCCTCTCAACAACTCCATTTTGTTGTGGAGTCCTTGGAATTTTGTATTCTCTTTTGATCCCATGTTTATCACAAAACTCTTTGAAGTTCCATGAACTAAACTCTCCTCTTCTATCATACCTTACTGCCTTTAATCTTTTTCTTGTTTGATTCTTAGTCAGAGCCTTAAACACTTTGAATTTTTCAAATGCTTCAGATTTTTCTTTCAAAAAGGCAACCCATGTTAGTCTAGAATAATCATCAATAATCAACATAAAATAATTTTCTTTTCCTATACCTTCTTTCCTTGATGGTCCACATAAATCCATATGTACTAACTAGAGAGGTTTTTCTGTTGAAGGAAAGTTTTTAGATTTGAACTGAGTGTGAGTAAGCTTTCCTATCTAGAAGGGTTTACAAACAGATTCGTATGGCTTTGATATCTTCGAAAGATATTTTACTACCCCATTGTTTCTAAGCTTGATTATATGATCAAAATTTAGGTGTCCAAGTCTCCTATGCCACAACCAAATTTCATCATACTTGCTTAAGTGACATTCTTCTTTTTCTTCTTTTAACACATAGACATTGTTTTTTGTTCTTATCCCTTTTGAAACTAGCTTCCCTGAATTCATAGATTTTATTCTACAGTCTTTAGAGGTAAAAATGACTTCACAGACTTGACTGACACTAAGCAGATTATGTTTTAGACATTCTACAAATAACACATCTTGAGATTTCCCTTTGCCATTACTCAAACTTACCATTCCTTTACTTTTTATTTTTCCCGGTGCATCATTTCCAAAAGTTACATTCCCTAATTTTCTTTCACTTATAGTTAGAAACTTAGTTTTGTATCCAGTCATATGTTTGGAACATCCATTGTCAATATACCAGGGGTTCTTTTCTCTTTGGGTTGATAACACTAGTGTACACTTGTCATCTTCTTTCTTCTTCCAAATCTTGAAATTTGGAGCAGTAGGATTCAAATCTGGCTTAAAATTCCTTAAGTGACAATCTGCAGCTTTATGTCCATAGTTATGATAGATGTAACATTCTGGTTCACTGAATAACAAATCATAATGATTGTTATGCTCATAATTGTTGTTATGTTTCACCTGTGTCCTTCCTCCATCCATCACATGATTTATAGTATGTGGTCGTTTGTTTCTTGGCTATCTCAATCTTTGTTGTGGAAAATAATTATTCTTTGAGTATCTTGATTTCAAATATCTATATCTTAAAGGACATTTTATAGCTTTGTGACCAAAGTTAAAATAGAAAAAACAATAACCATAGAAAAAATTCTTTGTACCTGGAAAAAGGTTGTAGTCGATTTATTCCATGCTGATGATTTCTTTGATCATAAAATGTGTTTGTGTTATTTCTTTGATCTACAGATTCAGTTCTGGCACTTTTTCTTTCATTCCTTCTTGGTGGTTGATTTTCTTTCTTTGTTTCTGCAGAGTGATTGTTATCAATGTTTGAGGATTTGACAAACTTGATAGGTTCTGTATTACTTGGATGATCACTACTTGATCCTTCTTCATACCCCAAGCTAGCTTTCAACTTTGGATTTCTTTGCTGATTTAAAATGGAGATTAATCCTTTTGAGGCTTTAGTATTTGGCAGATTTTGGTGATACAATCCCTTCAAATTCTCCATTTCTTTTCTGGTTTTTACTATCTCTTCTTCTAAGGCTTCACACCTCGCTTTCTTCTCTAACAACTATTGTTTCAGTATGTATTCTATTTTCTTTTTCTCTTCTAACTCCACTTTTAGTAGAGAAAAGTTTTCATTAGGTTTTTCACCATTCATTTTAAACTGCTTCAACAATTGTTTTTGTTTTATCTTCTTACATCTGAGTCTGTCAATTTCTTCCAAAGCACTGATTAATTCACCTTCCATATCCACCACTACTTCTTCATCATCCATTTCACCTCCTATGTGTTCATCATCAAGATATCCCTTAGCCATAAGCATAAAATCATTCACTTTGTCTTCACATGATGAATCACTATCTATGTCTTTTGAGGAATTGCCATTATTTGCACACAAACTTTTATTCTTACTATATTTCTTGAATTTGTACTTATTTTCATCATTAGAGTTCTGGTCCTTTTTCTGATGGGGACACTTACATGAAAAATGACCTATCTTACCATATTTAAAACATTTGAAGGGAATCTTGCCTTGATATTTTCCTGATCCTTTCTTTAACCTTCTCACAAATTTTTCCTCAACAACATCTAAATCTGAATCAATATTCTTGTCTGCTTTAAAATATGCTTCTCTAGTAATGGATTTATCTTTGTTGATTCTCATTTCATATGCAGTTAAAGTTCCTAGGATTTGATCAATATACAGATATTTAAGATCATTTAGTTCTTCTATTGCAGAGACTTTTGGATTAAATTTATCAAGCAAAGATCTTAAAATATTCTGAACTAAAATTGTTTCTTCAAACTTCTCACCAAGACCCTTCATGGCATTCACAAGTTCTTCAACTCTTAAAAAATACTTGCTAACTGTTTCATCTTCATTCATATTTAGTTGTTCAAAATTCAACCTAAATGTTTGAAGTTTGGCATATTTTACTTTCTCATTTCCTTCATAGTTGCTAATAAGTTTATCCTACATTTCTTTTGCAGTTTGAAAATGCATCACCTTTACAAACTCGACTTCTGCAAGTCCATTCAAGATAGAATTCATTCTCTTAGCATTAAAGATAAATTCCAACTTATCATCCTTGGAAGCCAGCACAATAAGCTTTGTATATCCAGTCTCTACTACATCCCAAAAATCAGCACCTAAGGCCATTAGGTATGTTCTCATTCTAACCTTCCAAAAGGAAAAATTTGTTCCATCAAATAGAGGAGGCTTATTGGTTGAAGTCCCTCCATGACTTGTCATGTTTAAGCTTACAGATCTACCTTTAAATAAAAGGAAC
>CBVK0102705970.1:0-23540 GCA_900067695.1 Picea abies
CTCTTCCGATCTCACGTCATATCTGAAGAGGGAGTAGCAGTAGAACCTAATAAGATCAGGTCTATCATGATATGGCCTACCCCAAAGGACGTTTCAGATATCATATCCTTTATGGGCTTAGCAGGATACTATAGGAGATTTATAAAAGGATTCTCCAAGTTTATAAAAGGATTCTCCAAGATTGGTTGTCCAATCACTGCCCTCCAGAACAAGGGAGAAAAATTCATGTGGACACAAGAATGTGAAGAAAGATTTAAATCCTTGAAACACCTTCTGACCCATGAACCCATGATGAATATCGTCGATCCCGAAGCTGAGTTCCTTGTGTGCACAGATGCCTGCAAGGAAGGGCTCGGGGGAGTCCTTATGCAGGGAGGAAGTGTAGTCTGCTATGAATCCAAAAAGTTGAATGAGCATGAAGCCAACTATGTGACACATGATCTAGAGCTAGCCACCATAGTGCATGCCTTAAAAATGTGGAGGCATTACCTCCTGGGAAAGAAATTTGTACTTATGACAGACCACTGTGGACTGTGATATCTATTTGACCAACCAAAGCTCAATGCCAGACAAGCTAGGTGGATGGTCGTCCTTAGTGAGTTCGATTTTGAAATCAAACATGTTAAAGGAAAGGAAAATAAGGTGGTTGATTCCCTTATCAGAAGTATGAAGACAATTCACCTGGCAGCAGTGAGCACCTATGAGATGAATGTCAAAGAAAGGGTCAGGAATGCACAAGAAATAGACACATTCTTCTAGACCGTGACCTCGTACCTTGAGCAAGAACCCACAGGGATAAAGTATGAAGGCTACCAGATGATAGATGGAGGTATGCTAACTTACAGAAAGAGGTTGTATATTCCATATTGTGACGACTTGAAGAGGTTCATAATGGATGAACTACATAAAAGACCATATATTGGTCACCGGGGATATTAGAAGATGATCACGGCCACTAGGAAACAATTCTATTGGCCTGGGTTAAAGAAGGATATAGCTAACTATTTAGCTAGGTGCCTAGAATTCCGACAGGTTAAAGTAGAACACCGACACCCAACAAGATTATTACAACCTCTACCAATCCCGGAATGGAAATGGGAAACCATTTCCATGGATTTCATCACCGGATTACCAACCTCGACTAGATAGAATGATGCCATCATGGTGGTGGTGGATAAATTAAGCAAGTCCACCCATTTTATCCCCATCAAATCGACTTGCAAGGTAATAGATATCGCCAGCATATTCATGAAGGAGATATTCTGACTACATGGTATGCCTAAAAAGATCGTGTCCGACAGAGACACGAAATTTACTTCCAACTATTGGAAATCCTTGATGGCTAGTCTAGAGACCAAATTATTGTTTAGCACAACCTATCATCCTCAAAATTATGGAAGGATGGAAAGAGTGAACCAAATATTATAAGACATGCTAAGAATGCATGTAATGCATCAACCTAAAAAGTAGGAAGATTACTTGCCACTGGTGGAATTCCCTTACAATAACGGCTACCAAGAATCCCTGAAGATGAGTCCTTTCGAAGTCCTCTATGGTAGGCCGTGAAACACTCCAGTCAGTTAGAGTAATCATGTAAATAGAGTTAATATTGGACCTGACATGTTGAAAGAAATGGAACAACAAGTGGCTCAAATAAAACAAAATCTAAAGGTCACTCAGAACCAATAGAAAAGTTACGCCGACCGAAAGAGAACTCCAAGAGAATTCAAGATGGGAGACCACATATATCTCAGAGTTAGGCCCAGGAAGAGTTCCCTGAGGATGGGGTCTTGTGCCAAGTTGGCACCTCGGTATTGTGGACCCTTTGAAGTTCTAGATAGAGTGGGACCTGTAGCCTATAGGCTAGCACTTCCTCCCACAGTAAAAGCACATAATGTTTTCCATGTTTCATTATTGAAGAAATATGTACATGATTCTAATCATATAATTGACTGGTCTGTGATAAATATGTACATGATTCTAATCATATAATTGACTGGTCTGTGATCCAGGTAGAACTGAAGGGAGAATTCCTGTCAGAACCTCAATGCATACTGGACAGAAAGGAAACCCCGCTCAAGAACCGAACCATTGCACAGGTCAAGGTGCAATGGAAACATTTTGGCCTAGATGAGGCTACCTGGGAAATGGAAGATGTCATGAAATAGGCATATCCGATTTTTCTTACCTCTATACATACACGTCATATTGATAGATATAACATCGAGGGCGATGTTCCTTTAAGGGGGAGGGAATTGTAACGCCCTGTTTCCCCTGATTTGTAAAAATAACTAATAACTATATAGGCCAAGAAATATGACAAACTCAAAGATGTGAATGTTTGATTTGATAGACCTTTGTATAAAAGGTCGATGAACGTAAATTATGTTATGATTATGTGTTGCATTACTACTAGGAGGGGGGTGGGGGGGGGGGTGTGCTAAAAGATACCACGACGGTGGAAGGGACCTGGAAAGGTTTCATTAACTTCCACTGAGCCATTACCATACTAGTTTTTACTTGCTCAAAAATCAAAGAAACTCTCTAACCCTGGAATGGATTTCTCGTCAGATTAGTAGGTGGGGAGGCTCCTCAAGAGTTAATGAGGTGATGGGGGTGAACCGCCCATTTGTAATAGCTCCCAGACCTAACCACGGATGGATAAATTTGTGCCACACACAATCTTGCAGAGAAAGGCAAGGGAGGAAGTGTGGAAAAAGGGAGAGGACAGAATGCGCGCAACGGGGATCGCGGAAGAAAACTGGAGGAGCTCTAGAAATACAGGGGGTTCTGAACAAAGGAGAAGGAGAGTAACCTTCATCCTTGACTTCCGTTGAGTTGGGAGTAGGAGATTGACTCTTAAGTATCGTGGTCTTGCTTGGGGGTGGCTAGTGGTAAATCCATTTGGAGTCACTGAGCCTACGGTTGGGTGGAAATGAGCACCCCTCTCATCATTCACATCACGTCCGGAATTTCTGATAAGTGTTATGTCTTGTATTTGGAATTGAATGTCACGGTCGCATGCTCATTTTTTTTTATACGCTCATAAATAGTTCCTGTATAGAAGTGGTTGCCTTGCGTTTTGCTTGGAAATAATGGATGCATGCTTATACTGATATAACTNNNCCTTGCGTTTTGCTTGGAAATAATGGATGCATGCTTATACTGATATAACTACAAATCGGTTAATGCATAGAATGTATGAGTTCAGAATATGAGTCCATTCCCTGGAGGATTGACCCATCTAAATTGATTCGTGATATGCTTTGGATCATCCTCCCGAAGGCACCTTTTTCGGGAAAATTCCCTTGCATTCTAGAGTGGAACCTTTTTCGGGAAAATTCCCTCGCATTCTAGAGTCGGAGTGAGTCCCTTGGAAAGACTACCATTGTAGAAAATCCATGATTTTACCTTGCTCTTGTCATGAAGTAAATGGGTTTCAGTGTTTCGGCACCCGGGAAACCAAAGGGTATGACCCTTGTCTTCTCATGTTGCGAAATCCTGATATGCGAAATCTCGGTATGCGATAACCTCGAAGTGGTGTAGTGTGAAAGGATTTTGACATTTCAGCACTCGGGATACCAAATGGTATGACCCTTGTCTTCGCATGTTGTGAAATCCCAGTATGCAATATCCCCGAAGCATTGTAGTGTGAAAGGATTTCGGCGTTTCGGAACCCAGGAAACCAAAGGGTATGACCCTAGAATGGATTTCCCATTAGATTGGTAGGTGGTGAGGCTCCTCAAGAGTTAATGAGGGGATGGGGGTGAACTGCCCATCTACAACAGCTCCCATACCTGAGCACAGATGGGGAAACTCTCGCCACATGCAATCTTGCAAAGAAAAGGCAAGGGAGGAAGTGTGGAAAAAGGGAGAGGATAGAACATGCGCAACGGGGATCGTGGAAGAAAACTGGAGGAGATTTGGAAATACAGGGGGTTCTGAACAGAGGATAAGGAGAGTAACCTTCATCCTTGACTTCCATTGAGCTGGAAGTAGGAGATTGACTCTTAAGCATTGTGGTCTTGCTTGGGGATGGCTAGTGGTAAATACATTTGGAGTCACTGAGCCTATGGTTGGGTGGAAATGAGCACCCCTCTCAACATTTGCATCATGTCTGGAATTTCTGATAAGTGTTATGTCTTGCATTTGGAATTGAATGTCACAGTTGCATGCTCATTTTTTTTTATATGCTCATAAATAATTTCTATATAGAAGTGGTTTCCTTGCGTTTTGCTTGGAAATAATGGATGCATGCTTATACTGATATAACTACAAATCGGTTAATTCGTAGAATGTATGAGTTCAGAATACAAGTCCATTCCCTGGACAATTGACCCATCTAACTTGATTCGTCCTATGCCCTGGGTCATCCTCCTGAAGGCACCTTTTTCGGGAAAATTCCCTCACATTCTAGAGTGGCACCTTTTTCGGGAAAATTCCCTCGCATTCCAGAGTCAGAGTGAGTCCCTTGAAAAGACTACCATTGTAGTAAATTTGTAATTTTACCTTGCCCTTGTCGTGAAGTAAATGGGTTTCGACGTTTCGGCACACGGGAAACCAAAGGGTATGACCCTTGTCTTCTCATGTTGTGAAATCCCGATATGCAAAATCCCAGTATGTGATAACCCCGAAGCGGTGTGGTGTGAAAGGATTTTGGTGTTTCAGAACCTGGGAAACCAAAGGGTATGACCCTTGTCTTCAATTGTTGTGAAATCTTGATATGCAAAATCTTGATATGCAATATCCTGAATCGGTGAAGTGTGAATGGGTTTCGTCATTTCAACACCCAGGAAACCAAAGGGTATGAAACCTTGCCTTTGCATGTTGCGAAATCCCAACACATGAAACCCTGATGCACTCTGTGAATGAGCCCTAGGTCCCCAGACAAGGTCATGTGGTAGGAAGGAGGAGTTCCGAAAGAATCTAGACCACCCATTGTAGGGACACATGGCAAAAATCTAAGGCCACCAGGGTTCTGGACATCAGGGAAATAGGAATGAAGACCCTGCCTAAATCCCCAAAGGTAGAATGCTGAGATTTAATCTGAGCCATTGATCAAGTCAATGATCTGGACAACAGATCTGGATGACACTGGGCTTTCAAGTTCCAGGAATTCGAAAGGAAAAGGGGGAATGCTTGTGTCGCGATTATCCGAATTGTGAAACCCTGAAAGCATTTAGAGGATTAGAACCAGGTCATGGGATCATTCATATGAAAAGAAACCCAAGGGAGGAGCTAAGGATCTGTTAGACCATTTCAGGTTTTGGCATTTCGAAAGACAGAGAATGGGGGAACGCCTGCATCACGCTTTCCTGAATCGTGAAAGTTGGAAGCACCCTTTTGGAAAGGCCTGTGGTCATAGCCAATGATTACATGGGGGATTTTAAGGGTAGGAGGGGTCTGCACCAGGCCTTGTAGAAATTCGAGGATTCTAATCCTCAAAGAAAAAAAAAAAAGAAAAAAAAAATCTTAGTTTCCGTAGTGGGTGTGTGGCACTAATTCATCGAAAATTCGTGTAGGAAAAATTCTCAGAGGAGAGAGCTCAAAGGCAGCAATTGCAACAACAACAAAGGGCACTAAATATGAAGCCACTATTTAGATTGAAGACATAAGACAACAAGAAAGAAAGGAAGCACTGGCGACCCCATCCAAAGGAGAAACTGGAAAAGAAGTAGAGGTAGTAATAGAAGAGGCTGCATTTGTTGTTGGAAGGCCACACAAAACCTTGGAACAACTAGAGATACCAAGTAACCTAGTGGTGGAACCATCACCCAGTGGAGAAAATTCACCACCTCTCTACAGGCTACTTGGAGACATGGAAAAAGAAGAGGGAAACATAGCTAATGAAACAGAGACATTTGGATTTCCCATACTGGATATCCCTAAAGACATTGCTATGAAGAACATTCCATTATCTTCACTTCCTCATTTCTGAGGTATGTCGACAGAAGACCCTGACTCATTTTTATTTGAATTTGACATATTGTGTAGGAGATATAACTACAGAGATAATGCTCAAAATTTAAAACTTTTCCCAGCTACACTAAAATATTCTGCACTAAGGTGGTTCATGAGCTTAGGGGAACACACCATTTTGTCTTGGGATGGTATGAAGGAGACCTTCCTCCAGAAATTCCAAGATTATTGTAGACCTAGGGATTCTAGGAATGATATATTCAAAATGCAACAATCTAAAGAAGAAATCTTAGAAGACTACACAAAAAGGTTCTTATACAATTACCAAAAGACTAAGCATTTTTCCTTAGATAAAACTACAGTTAGGACTATCTTTCTAAAGGGTGTGAGGGATGATTGCATTGAAGTGTTAAACCTCATGAGTTCTGGGGACATATACCAAAATCCATTTGCAGACATAGCAGAGTATTCTAAAAGATACTTTCACAGTCAAGCTAAAACGGGGAAAAGTATAAGGGACCCTACCAACAGAATTGTTAAACCCACATCCAGAGGTGTCACTAGGATTGAACTGGGAAATCTATTAGAAAAATTTAAAACAGATATCTTAAACAACATCAGTTCCCAACTAGATACCATGAAAATTAAAATAAAACAAGAGGAAGAAAATGATGTGTTAGCAATTTTCTCTCATCAGTGTAGGAGGAAACACCCTAAAAAGGAATGTCCCCTTAATGTTATTGAAATATGTGGTCTTTGTATAGGGGACCATCCTACTAATGAATTCCCTTCTCTACCTGGACTCAAGGCCATGTTCAAGTGAGAAGTAGAACCTGAGACATCCTACCCCCCTAGGAGACCATGGAGACAACAAAACCCCAACATGATTGCAGACCTAATTACACAATACCCCCAACAATAGTGGGTACCCCCATGTCTTATCCTCAGTGGTCGACACAAACCCAGCCTTGGAAACAAGGATGGAGAGGAATTGTATATGGGAATGTTCCCTTCCAACCAACAAATTTTCCCACCTATCCACAATATCCTTCGAATATTTCACAGCTGCTCCCAGGATTTAACCCCCCTGCTCTTCTTCTTCCCCCACAATTACAACAACAACTCACACTACCCATGAATCAAAATATGCAGCAACCAATGCATGTTGCACCCATCCAAAACCCTCCTCGGCTTACCCCTATTCCTACACAACCTATACCTAACCCAAATAATAGGCCGACACAACCTATACAAAATGTTGAAGTACAAACCTTCCCTACATATGTAATAATGCTAGCTCCATTTAATGGAATTGAATTAATATCGGGAAGGGTTGTAAACAAAACAAATCCCACTATGGTCATCCAAGAAGAACAAGTACATAATCACACAAATCAAGAAGAACAAATAGATGTCCAAATAGTTAAAAGAGAAGAACATATGACTAATCCATTGAACGAAGAAAGAAACACTCCAGTACAACAAGAAATTCCTTCTCCCAACTCCCTTGTAGCAGAAACACCTCATAAAATGAATCCTCCTTACCCAGAAAGGTTGCTCGTACAGAAAACTGAGGAACCTCTAGAACATAATCTAGAGACTGAACTCCAGAACATATGTGTAAAGATCCCACTACTACATTCCATTAAAGACATACCTATCTATGCTAAAATTGTAAGGGACCTTTGCATTAAAAATCTAGGGAGAAAGAGGAAGGAACCTCCTATCATACGGGTGGTAGGATAGTTATCCAAATTTATAACATAAATGCCATCTAAGTATAGTGATCCAAGGAACCCAGTGGTAACCATAGAAATCAATGGTGTTGCCTTACCTAACACATTGATTGATATAGGGGCATAAATAAATGTGATGTCAGTAAACACTATGAAAAGACTGCAACTAGATCACCTAAGACCAACACAAACTCTGCTGGAGCTTGCAGACAAATCCGTCATCACCCCAATAGGGAGTTTAGATGATATAATAGTTACATTGGCCTCTTGGGAATACCCTATGGATTTCTTAGTAATTCATCCCAAATCCCCCAAACCAGGACATCCAATAGTACTCAGTCGACCTTGGTTGGCCACTATTGATGCATTCATTAGTTGTCAATCTGGAGAAATGACAATCTCCAATGGCACTCAAAGTAAAAAACTTATCCTTTCCCCCCCCCACCCAACTAGCCACTGAAGTTCCTCTCTGGTTGGAGAATCCCTATGGGGAGGAGAACTGCACTCATCCCTTGTTGACACTTGAACAAGTGAAAGGAGTACAAGAGAAAACTGAATAAAAAATCTTAAGTCTATTCTTGGCTGACTCAGCATGCATCGATTATCCTCAATCTTTCCCTAACTACACATACATCTTTAGCCCTGAATTTCAAGAAATTTGGCATCTTCCCACTGCTACAACAACCACTGTTTTACAAATAGAGGAGGGGAAAGAATCAACTATTTGAGCTATTGAAATCAGTCCTAAAAAGTCCTTATATATCAATGCTAGCCTAGAAATAGATCAGCAACAAAAGTTGATACAAATGATTCAAGGGAAATATGATGCATTTGCATGGGATTACTTTGACATGAAAGGGATCCACCCAGACACCTGTATGCATCATATTTACACTAAAGATCAGATCAGACTTGTCAGGCAGCCCCAAAGAAGAATGAACCCAGCCTTGAAAGATATAGTAAAAGAAGAACTCCAAAAACTCCTACAAGACAATTTCATTTACCCTATATCAGATAGAAAGTGGGTCTCCCCATTAGTTATTGTACCAAAGAAAAATGGGAAATGGAGTATTTGTGTGCAATTTAGAGAATTAAACAAGGCCACCTATAGGGACTACTTCCCTTTGCCTTTCATAGATCTGGTCTTAGACACTTTGTCTGGGAAGATGTATTTTTCTTTCCTGGATGGGTTTAGTGGTTACAACCAATTAAAAATTTCACTAGAAGATAAGGATAAGACCACATTCACCTATCCTTGGGGAACCTAAGCCTATAGGGTCCTCCCCTTTGGGTTATGTAATTCCCCTACTACCTTTCAAAGGGTTGTCTTGGCTATTTTCTCTAATTTAACCAACGATTGTGTGGAAGTCTACATGGATGATTTCACGGTATATGGGGATGATTTCCAATAGGCATTGGATAATTTGGAGAAGGTATTTGTTAGGTGTAAAGAGACCAACCTCTCACCCAGTCATGAAAAATCGAGAATGCTTCTCATTGAAGGAATTGTTCTAGGTCACCACATCTCTGGTATAGGAATAAGAGTGGACCTTGCCAAGATCGACATTATTTCCCAAATCAAGATCCCTAGCTCACAAAAGGAAATCAGAAGTTTTTTAGGCCATGTTGACTACTATAGGAGGTTTATTCAAAATTTTACAAACCTAACTGCCCCTCTTTTCAAACTGCTAACAAATGATGTTGAATTATGTTGGGATGAGCAATGCCAAATCTCCTTTGAAATCTTAAAAACAAAACTTTCAAGTGCCCCTGCTTTGAGAGGTCCAAACTTGTCTCTTCCTTTCCATATTTTCACAGATGCCTTAGATATCACCTTGGGAACCATATTAGGACAAAGGGAAGGGAATATTCTTTATGCTATATACTTTGTTAGCAAGAACCTCTCACCTACTGAAGCAAACTATATTGTCACAGAAAAAGAATTTTTATCAGTAGTACATGCCATCCACAAGTTTAGACACTATATAATAGGATATGTAGTTTTTGTGCACACTGACCACTCAACTATCAGATTTTTAATGAACAAACCTGTTACAAATGGTAGAGTGACTAGATGGTTGTTGTTACTACAAGAATTCAATATCACTATCATAGATAGGCCTAGAAGAGACAACTTGGTTGTTGATTTATTGTCTAGACTTATTCATACAGGTGATAGTACTCCAATAGATGATGATTTTCCAGATGAGAATTTATTTTCCATTTCTACTTTCACCCCTTGGTATGTAGACATAGCCAACTATCTGGTAGCCAGAAATCTACCTCAAAGTATGACATCTAGAGAAAAACAAAGAATTATTCAACTAAGTGCCAATTATATGTGGCATGAGGATACCCTATACTGAACTAGACCTGATTTGGTAATCAAAAGATGTGTCCGGGAAGACAAAATGCAGGATATCTTCAGAGCTTGCCATGATGGCCCATGTGGAGGCCATTTTGTTGAAAAAAGGGCAGCTTACAAAATCCTACAGTCTGGCTATTATTGGCCAACCATCTTCAACTATGCAAAGAAATACGTGGCCAACTGTGATGATTGCTAAAGAATGGGAAAACCTACAACAGTCGAAAAAATGCCACTCCAAGCCCAAGTAGTGATCGAAACCTTTGAAAAATGGGCCTTAGATTTTGTAGGACCTATAAATCCCATGTCCCGTAGAAAAAAATACATATTAGTTTACACAGACTATGTAACAAAATGGGTAGAAGACAAGGCTTTGTATTCAGCCAATGAACAATCTGTTGTAGACTTTCTCTTTGAGGAAATTTTCACTCATTTCGGGGTACCTTGGGAAATAGTCACTGACCAAGGGACACAATTCACCTCAAATTTGGTCAAGGCTCCTACTGAACAATACAAGATCAAACACAGAAAGTCTTCTCCCTATCACCCCCAAGCCAATGGCCAAGTGGAATCGACCAACAAAGTGATAGAGGCTGTCCTCACTAAGACTGTTCAACTGCATCACAAAGACTAGGCTGATAGGTTGCCTGAGGCCTTGTGGGCCTACAATACATCTTGGAAAAATACAAGAGGCCATACACCTTATGATTTGGTGTATGGGAAACAGGTACTACTGCCCATAGAGTTTCAGGTAAAAACCTTCATAACTGCCATGCAATTAGGGATGGACCTGAATGAAGCTAAAAAATAGAGGCTATTACAATTAAATGAGATTTATGAGATAAGACAAGATTCTCTACAAATAACCACCTTGATACAAGAGAAAATGACCAAATGGCACAACAAGTACATTAAAAATAAGTCCTTCCAGCCAGGTGATTGGGTCCTCCTATATGATAGCAGATTCAAAAATTTTAAAGGTAAATTGTCTACTAGATGGATGGGGCCCTATGAGGTTGATACAGTTTATGAAAATAGTTCAATAAGGATAAATACCATTGATGAAAATCACACTTCCCTTGTTGTAAATGGGCATCAAATGAAGGTATGAAAGCCTTTGTCAAAGGAGGATTTTGTCAAAAATTGTTCTTTAGAGTTCTGAAATGCAATTGATAAGCAAGAGGGATTTTCCTCCTACTGACCTACCACAGTAAGTTCAATCATATAAATTCATTTTCTGTACATAGGTGTGTCATTAGATGGAGTTTTATTTATTTTTCTAATATAACTAACAAAATCAAAATAAAAACGATTGGTTGTGTTCCCATGTAGATAAACAAATAAGGAGGACAACTACCAGATAGAGTCTTCTTTAAGTTTTCCGGAATCTTTAAAATTGAAAATACTGACGAGTAGGAACTGGCTCGGGTTCGAGAAAAATCCACGGGACAATATAGAGAGTTTCCTTTAAGTTTTTAGACTCTTTAAAAGTGAAAACACCGACGAGCAAGAACTGGCCCGGGCTCGATAAAAATACACGGGACAGTATAGAGAGTTTCCTTTAAGTTTTTTAGACTCTGTAAAATTGAAAATACCGGTGAGCATTAACTAATCTAGGCTCAATAAAAATCCACAGAAAAGTAGTAGTTAGGATTATTATTGTTATTGTAATAAAAGAGGAAATTCCAGCAGAAGCGTGATCACCTTGGTTCCAAAAGAAAAGGGGTTTTGTCATTTTAGTAACTGGTCATTATAGAATACCCTCATGTTACAGATATTTCTTTCATCATTCCCCTACAAAATTTTGGTAACTACATAGTTTTTCAATCGAATTTGATCACATAACAGCAACTATTCCTACAAATCACTGCCACCAGAATCTGTGTCAAAGAGTTTTCAAGCATCAGAGAAAAATGTTCATCTTTGTGCTTATCTGGCACCAATGATCACCTCTATGTACATCTAGTACCAAGGGCCACCCCTGCACCAAATCATCTCGTTGTTCTTATCTGGTATTGTATCCTATCTGGTATAAAAGAAGGGACTCTGTGCTATTCCGGTACTAATTACAAATTCTACACATAGGTGATCCAATACTCAGAAAAAATGGCACTTAGGTAATCCGGTACTCAGATGATCCCATACTAATTTCAACTCTGCGCACAGGTGATCCGGTACTGGTAAGAATGTGATGGGTAACTTTCATCATGTTTCCAAGTTGTTGTCCAATTATTAGTGCTAGGACATACATATTCAACATTTTTTTCGTGTTATTTAAAGGAATTAGAATAAATATGCATTTATAACATCTGATTTCTCTTGGATCATGACATACCCTTTCTTTCACAAACCTTTGAAGAATCCTCGACCACATTTCCGTAAGAAAAGATGTCCCTATACCCCAAAATATTAAGAGTGCAAGGTCATGATGTCTCTTACCAGATCAAACTTGTACTCCCTCTGTCTATCCGGTAACTAAATCACATAAACTTATGATGATCTAATGTACTATATGAAATGACACCAACCACGTCTCTAAGCATACTGAATAATAATCCCATCTGATTCCACACTCACGAGTCTCGATCATAATGACCACACCTTTCCGTGAATATTGTCCGACACCAAGTTTCCCATGAATTCGTAAAGCGTAAGTGGATCTGACTTTCCTCACCATATCATTATGATTATCGATGTGACCATTGTAATCTACACTTCCATCTATAAATGCTCCTCTGTATGGCTCTGCCATCCATATGAGCATTATTTACCATTATTGTCACACCATCTACAACATCCCGTGCCTTCATATCCCTTGCATATTTTTCCCCGTCCGGTACTATATCATAGCCTACGTTTATCCAGTACTCAACCCTTGATCCTCTGTCTGTGCCTCATCCGCCTGAGATATTTTTTTAAGCTAGCACAGGGGTCAATAGGCATGAACCCATATTTCAATTATACAGGGAAACATCAGAATATCAGGCTTGCAAGGAGAAATATGAACAGGTAGGGTGGGTGCCATTTTTGGAATTTATCTTTCCTTCTCCAAAAGGCCATCACGAGGGAATTTATATTTCCTTCGCACTTACATATGATGGAGGAAGTGTGCAGTTTGGAGACATAAAGATAACGATTACAAAAGCCACTATATCAGAAGCTACAAGTCTACCCATGGCTGGAGAAGAATACTTCAAGAGGGTGATCGTTGACAGGAAACTCTATCAGAAATTCCTCAAATCATAACATCAAGACCCTGATTGGACTAAGGGCATCCCACAAAGCTATGCCAAAGAGGAATATTGGATGATTCTCATAAGTCTGCAGAAATTCCTCACATGTGAAGGAAGGTATGCAGTGACCTTCATTTATCATTTGAAGCTTTTATCACATTTCGAGCGAGGACCACAAATTAATTTTCCCCACTTCCTATGGATGAGTTTAAAGAAGATGGCGAGAGGGGTGAGGTTGGCTTCCAAGAAACCAAAAACTAGCCTTCATCACTACGGTTTAATCAAAATTTTGGTTGTTCAGGCTTTAAGGACACATGGTGGTAGTTGGAAACAATTACGCCAACAGAATTTTTCTCAAGGAATATCCAAATTTGTTGAGGTACAGGAGGCAGGGATACACAATGAGGGTTCAATCAGAAAGGAAAAGAAAGACAAAAGAATGACATCAGAAATAAAAGTAGGCACTGTCACGCCCAATGCATCTCATCCCATTGAGAAATCAGTGACAAAAAGGTATGTCGTAGGGGAATCTACTACATCGAGGAAGAGGAAAGCCACCCAATCCCAAAAAATGAGTCCTACCTCGATTCAAAAGGATAAAAGAGAAAAGGGAGACTCTGATCTAGGAGGACGATCATACAATGTTCCTAAAGCAGGCATGGAGGTGTCATTAGAACCAACCAGCCAAGTAGAGAAGACCCCTGACCTCAACTTACAATGCAAGAAAAGGTCTACACAATCTAGTTCAGTCCTGCACCCTAAAGACCAACTATCACAGAGTAAGAAACAAAAGAAAGAGGAAACAAATCAAGAGGAGATTTCACGTAAGGTAACTGTCAAAACCCCTCTAGAATCCCCTCAAGAATTGAAAAATATTCTGGAGGAAATTATTCGGTCTTCCCAAGAACTGGTTGGTGAATTGAAAGAAACTGCTAAGGTGACAAGTGGAAATAAAAAGAAGTTCGAAAGAGAGAAGGTACAGATTCAAGAACCTGCGCCTCAATCTTCCAGCATAAAAACATGGGCTGGTCAATAGAAGAAAACCCCCAAATTCACAACTCAAGGTCTCGAGGTTGGGATAAAATCAACACAAAAGAAACAAGTGGCCAGGCTCACAACCGGTATTAAGATTAAGAAAAGAAAGTTGTTTGAGGAAACTCCTACCGCTTTCATCAAGTCTAAGAAAGTCTCATTTCCCACATGAAGGATCACCAAAAGAATTTCCAAACAAGAGATAGTTCCAAATATACCTTCCCTTCAAGGGGAACCCCTGGATATTCCAAGTTCTCTAGAAAGAGGAAGTGTTTGTGGGGTTACAACAATAAGTGAGGCAGAAGGGTTGGTAACAGAGATGTTGAGGGGTTTGAGAAAAGAAAAAGAAGCCTGAGAGGAGGAGACTAAGGAAGCAATCACACCTAGCCTAGACAAGTCCCTAAGAAAACAAAAATTGACAACAGAAGTTGAGAGGATGAAGCAAGAAGTTGAAGAGTACAAGGTATTGGACAAGCATATCAAGGCAGAGAATGCACAATTGAAGGAACAACATGCATAGGTCTCTACCAAAATCAACAAAGTCCTACGATTGATCCAATACACTAGGGTTATCAAGAAGGAATTAAGGAGTGAAGTTTCTGGTTTTAACATTCTGCAACCTAAGAAATAATAGAGAAGGATCCAATTTTGCAGAAATTTTGGGTATCAGTTTTGATAATGTTGCATGAGGACATGCAACACCTTCAGCATGGGGGAAGTGTTGAGTTCCTCTTTTGACATAAATAATTCCCTATCTTACCTTGTATCTAATCCTTGTTGCCTATGCTATGAGCCTATACTTGACTATTTCCCCCCCACACACATACCTAATGACCGTGTTCATGATCATAAGAGGTAATTGATGATTTAAAGTATGTTTTGTTTAACTTTCTTAAATTAGGTTGATTAAAGTGTTTTATGTTGTATAGTCCTAATGGTTTGATTTATGAGCAGTCTATCCAACACTACCAGACACTGTGCAATCCAGTACCAGAACCTATGTTTCCAGAATGCGCCAGTTGGACCAGAATGATGGTGAAGATTTTGAGAAGACAGTTGAATCGAAGTGCCCAAATCAGTCTTCAAGTTGCAAGAGATTCCATCGCTCATGCACTTTGTGTCATGAGGATGGAGTCGATTCCTAAAAATTCGATGTAAATCTTAATTGTAAAATTTCTCAAACTGTTTAATGCTTATCCATAAATATTGATAGTATCAGCTTACCTTATATAAGGAATGTTGTATAGATGATAGTTAGTTATAATAGGAAATGTAACGAATTATGCTGTCAGAACTAGATGATACCTATCATTTTTATGTATGAAGTAAAATACTGTTGATCCAATTTACCAGTTGAATTAATGCAGAATATCTTTTATGTCAATTCTTGAATGTGAGTGAAAATCTTTAGTCTGTTACTTTCTTAAGGGGTTCCTTGTTGTTTAGGCAATCGCCCACCGCCCCAACTAAGGTAAACCTCCTTGTATACGTTATGTGTGTTTGTGTGGATACTTTACAGCAGTGTGTATGTGATTGATCTTTAATTTATTTTTGGAGTTCAACATAGAGTTAATCATTTTTGGATTGGTGTGAATAAGCAGTTGTTAGATCGAATAGACATTTCATTCTCATATGTTGAAGATGTCCATTTAATTATTTGAAGTGTGGAACTGATATCTTGAGTTTATGATTGTAGTAGATTTAGTATATCAAGGAACCATAAGACTTTATATCTCATCTTAATGATTTGTAATAAAGTCTTTCAGTTATACTAAATACTCCTTGTGATGGTTTGATTGAATTACATGAAGCTGGAGTTGGTTTTGATTTCGAGAGTGATTGGAATTGATTGCTATTTATTGTTTTGATTGCTATAGGAGACAAGCTTCTTAAAGTTCATCCCTTTAATTCATGAGCCTAAAATGAACAGACTTGTTTCTTTAGGACAACATCTCTTTGATTGGTTGTTTGTTTAAGTTTCATTATCAGTTTTCTCTTCTAAGTTCAAATATATTTGAAGTATTTAGAAATATTAGAAACAAAGTTTTTATGTTACTAATTATTTCCTATATGCAACAGACTTAGGTAGGTTACATGTTCTCGACACATATAGTGTAACGACTCTTTTGATTACGAATCCCGAATTGACATTTAAATGAGTGTAAGATATACATTGAACATATTTATACACCAACAGACATGATTGATACCAAAAATGTATATGTTTACCAATTGTTATGGTCTTGTTCCTAAGCAGTTGTTGCAATATCCTATACCCAAGTCAAACACCTTCAACACTCATTTGGCTCGACAAACCTAGACATAGTCCTTCATGTAAACTACTTTGTCTCCCATCTTCTTGTATTGTTTCATTCCCTTGAAAATGTTGGCATCATCGATTCCCCCCCTCAAGATGTGATCAATTTTCTTTGGTCCTCCCACTACTGCTGGAGACTCCCCCTTTCTTTGTCTTGCGACCTCCTAGATTGTCAATGTTGATACAAAGTTCTTCTTCTTGACTGCTAGCACCATATGCATATGGGTGCAGTATTGTGACCTCTAATTCAGACACCTAAATGCTTTCCAAGTTTCCCCCATGGTTGTATAGTCTGAACGTTCTATGTTTAATTGACATTTTTCACCTAAATCTGGTGATCTAAATCTATGAAAAATCACAATTTTATGTTTTTTAACTTGCATTTCTGAATGCATAAATGGATTCAGTGTCATGAGAAACCCTTGGGGTACTTGGATTACAAAGACTTAACCAGTCAAAGAGCTACTTATTATGGTGTGTACTAATTTCCCTTCATTATGGATCACATTAACTAACATCTGACTTGAAATTCAATCATAGCCTATCTGGTGACATAAGTTATCTGGTTCATGTATTGTCCATCCTGCCCACATCATGCAAAATTATAATGTGTACTATGTTTATCCATTAATCCTTGTACTTACCAATAATATCTCTTGTCCATTGAGGTTTAATTGACATCTGGATGTTGATTATCTGGGCTGGTTGTCATTGATCTCAACCCTTCAAGAAAGTCTCGTAGTGATTTATGGTAACACAAAGGTTTGGGTAATGAACCCAAGTTTTTTTTATGTATAATGGTATGAGTTTTAAGATATTTGAAGGTAAGACTATTCTAGATTGATATTACATGTCATTCCATTTCCGATGGAATGTGGAATGTCACATAAATCCTTGCAGTTAGAGAGTTATGGCCATGTGAAGTTGGAGAACCCTCATGAGTCATCTAGAAGCCCCAAAAGGTCAAAGAAGTCAAAGTGGTTTCAAAGAATAAATTATTTAAATAATAAAGTGAAGTGATGAGTGTACTATAAGTCAAAGTGGATACAAAATAAATTATTTAAATAATAAAGTTAATGGAGAAATTACTAAGTGGACAAGTGGTTATAAGTGGGTTAGCCCTATAATAAGGAAAATGGTTTAAGAGATTTTAGAAGGTAAATAATAAAGTGAAGTGATGAGTATACTATAAGTCAAAGTGGATAAAAAAAAAATTATTTAAATAATAAATTTAATGGAGAAATTACTAAGTGGACAAGTGTTTAGAAGTGGGTTAGCCCTAAAATAAGGAAACTGGTTTAAGATGGTTAGAAGGTAACCCCTTGAGGAAGCTACATAAAAGTATAAATAAGAGGCAAAGGTCTCTCATTTTAATCACACTTGAGCATATTGAATATCTACAAGTGACTGAGGTAACCAAAGGATATCTAAGATGAATTTCAGAGGGAAGGTGCAGTAAAGAAGGCAACAATTCAAGGGAGGATAAATTCTTTTGATGATGATTTCTAAGGTATGTTATGTATAGGTCATCTCATCATTTTCACAATAACATTTTTTCTAGAATTCTTTAGATCGTGAAATTGGGAGGCCATTGAGGAAACATATCCAAGTAGCCGTGATAAAAATTTCATCTTGTGGTTCATTGTATTTTTGACGTTACACTCTGTGGAAAATAGGGTTTATGGCCAGTCTTGAAACTAGTCTAAAACAGGTGGTTTGGGTAAAAATGTCATAACTTATTCATAACAGATCCAAGTTTAGTAAGACCAAATGTATTGGTCAGATTACAGTATGTAGTATGTTGTGTACCATTTTCATATCTATACAACAAATATTCCATGTGGGGAATTCTCTACAAGTTCGATATCTAGAATAATCCAGAATTCAACAAGGTATGTTATTTTTCCTATAACTCCTTTTCTGAGAGGTTCCAAGTATTGAAATATGGAGGAATTGCATAAAAGACACTGAAGCACATTGTGTACCATTTTAAGATCTTTATTCATTATAGGTACATAGTTATGATTATTTCAAGTTAGGGTTGTTGACTAATCCAAAATTAGTCACGTGAGACTAAAGTAAAGTTTGATAAAATGCTAGTCACTTGTTGTTAAAGTTAAGGAAGGTTTGCAGGTATGTGGTCATATACACCAGGTCTATTATAGAGTTACAAATCAGATTTGGATGATGAAATTGATGAGGGATTTTGGTTGAGGTATGTTACAGATAGAGGTTGTATAACAATAAGGTTGTGGCACATAGTTTGATGTACTGGTTTATGGTATTTGGTTATGAATAGTGTGATGTATTGCTACAGAAATTTTGATGGTTATATTGGTATATGTATTTGGTATATGGTTGTGGTACATGTTGGGTACATGGTTGAAACAAACAATTGATGAGTTGGCACATACATGAGGTGTATAGTTGATGATGTTGGTACATCTTGATCATAGTTTATGTGTATTTGATGTATTATTGGTACATATTTGGTGCATGGTTGATGCACTCATTGATGGTATAGGTTGAGGTATAGGTTGGTGCATGGTTGTTGCACTTGTTTATGGTACATGGAGATTACAGGTCATTTGGTATAGGTTGGTGCATGGTTGATGCACTTGTTTATGGTACATGATGATTACAAGTTGTTTGGTACAGGTTGGTGCATGGTTGATGCACTTGTTTATGGTACAAGTTGATTAAAAGTTTATTGGTACAATTTTACAGTAGTATATCGTATAGTGATAATTCGATAGGGTTTCCATAATTCTACTTCTATGATAGGGAGGTTGGATGGGGAAAGGACAGGTGGTTGTAGCCACCTTTCGGTTGTAGCTAGAGAACAGAGGGGGTTGTAGCCTCCTTGTGGTTGTAGCTAGAGAATTGGGGAGTTGGAGCGTCCCTTAGGTTATAGCCTGAGAAACTAGGGGGTTGGAGCCTCCTTCCAGTTGCAGCTGGAAAACAAAGGAAATTGGTGCTTCCAATGAATGTAATTCTTAAAGACATATAAGAAAAAACATTATGTAGTTTTCTCCCGCTTTGGGTTTCCACGTAAAAACACTGGTGTATTGTGTATGTATATGATTGTTCATTTGTTAATTGTTTATTTACTCTGTAACTATTGGATGATAATGCTACATTGATATAACACTTGAATTTTATGGTTAAAAAGGATTAAATTTCTCTATTATTGATTCACCCCCCCTCTCATTAATCCAACAATTTGTATCAGAGCAGGTTCCTTCAAGAATCAGTTTAAGCATTGAAAGGTAGATCATGGAGAGAAACAACATGTATAAACATGGAATACCACAGTTTGATGGACAAAAGTATGCATTATGGAGCAGAAGGATGAAAACATATATACATGCACAGGGATTTGAAATTTGGAAATCCTTAGTAGATGGATACAAAGAACCAACAGTTCCGCCAACAAGTGAAAGAGAAATAAAACTCGGTCAAAATAATTCCAAAGCCACAAATGCACTTCTGAATGGTATTGGTGAATTAATATACACCAAAGATATTCATTGTAAATCCGCTAAAGAGTTTTGGGACAAAATTCAACATATTTATGAAGGAGATTCAAAAGTCAAAGGAACAAAGCTTCAAACTTACATAGGTCAGTTTGAACAACTAAAGATGAAGGAAGATGAGAATATTGTAGCTTACTTATTACAATTTGATGAAACAGTAAATGCAATCATATGATTGGGAGAAGAAATTAAAGAATCTATAATTGTTCAAAAGGTACTAAGATCTCTTCCTAAGGTATGAGATTTGATCCTAAGATTTCAGCACTAGAAGAAAGAGAAGATCTAGACTCAATAAGAATGGACAAACTACATGGAATCTTCACAACATGTGAAATGAGAACTGAATGGGAAAATCCAGATATAAAAGAAGCATCTTTCAAAGAATCCAAAAGGTCAAATAAAAAGGGAAAACAAAAAGAAAAAGAACATAGAAGCAACAGTGACATATTAGAAGATGATGAAGAAATGACCAACTTTGTCAAGATATTGAACAAGGAAACCAACAACATATATAAAGGTAAGCTTCCATTGATTTGTTTTAATTGTGATGGTATTGGTCATTTTTATAAAAAATGTCTTCATAAGAAAAATAAGGGGAATGATGAAGATTACTCAAATAGCAAACAAACATACAAAGGAAAAAGAACCACAAAGAAGGTTTTCAAGAAAAACTTAGCACCAAAGAAGACATCTCCTCATCATATGAAGATGAAGTTAGTGACAGTGAGACAGAAAGAGTTCTATTCATGGCAGTAGAAGACTCTGATAAAGAAGACACTGAAGAATAATATTAAGAGGAAAAAGTTGACTACCGAGAAGAATTCTTGTCTTCCATAGAAGTTATAAGAAGAGAAAAGAGGAAAAACAAGAAGCTACAAGCAGAACTAGACAATAAGGAAGACACTCAAGAACTAGAGAAGATCATCAAAAAATTGAAGGTTCAAATAGAATAATATAAAAGAAATGAAGAATAACTCAAGGAACAGTTGGAAGAAAGAGACAGGATCATTGGAAATTTGGAAGCAGAGATTGTCACATTGAGAAACGATCTTCAAAAGAAAAATATTCAGAACAAATCAAAAGTTTTGGATGACATTATAAATAGTCAAAGGCCTAATCATGACAAGTCCGTACTTATATACAATCATACATAAAAAGGATTAAGCTCCAAAGAAACATATCAAAAACGTTATGTAGAAACAATCAAAGGGGACATGACCTACAAGGAAGATTGCAGGGACACTTCTCCACCAAGAAGATTGATATTTCAGAATCAACGACCGAAAGAAACAAATAGGCCTCAAGAAGAAGGATTCATAAGAGTAACTCCTTTCAGAAGATCTTCAACTCCCAGGTATCAAAATATATATATATTTTTTATGGTATGCATGCAATAATTTCAGACACAAAGCTGTAAGTTGCAGAGCTAATAGCACGAACATAAACAACTTTGAAAGTCATACACAAAATGGTTATCCAAGAAGGCCTAGTGAAACACACAGAAGAAGCTACAACAGGTTTGAATCATTGAGCACTGAGGTGGAATGCTACAAGTGCAATAACTTTGGACATATTTCCAAAGATTGTAGAATGACAGTCCCTCCTAGAGAACCACAACACAATAATAACAGTCGCAAACATGAGCCTCAAAAGAGAACATGGATAAGAAAGCAGAATCACTATAGAAATGAAGAATGCACACTCGCTCTACAATATAAGAAGAAGAAGTGTGGTTGGTATGTTGATAATGGCTATTCAAAACACAAAGACTAGGTGAACAAAGACCAGGTCCCAAAGTTCGCAAGATTGGAAATAAAATGAGATGAATAAAATTATAAAGAGAAAATGAAAGATGTTATATACAAAAAGGTTTGGAAAATAACTGAAAGAAAAGAAGGACAGATAAATAAGGAACAGGTTTAAGAGATTGTAATTTCAGGAACTATAGTAAGAGATGAATCCACAGATAGAAAGAAAGAATTCATAGCTTAGAGAGATGATGAATCTACTAATGAATATGATGATGAATACACTTCAGAGAAGGAATTGTTCTGATCCATCCGACTTAGAGACTCCCAAATAATATGAATATTAGACAAGGGGAGTCTTTGCGATAGATGTGCCATACCAAAGAACCATCCTTCGAGCAATTTGCAGAGTCTGAGAAGATAGATCTAGAGCAGTCAGTTAGCAGAAGTATAATTTGATAGATTAATCAAGAATTCATGATAATATAGTGATAAATGGGTCAGCATTATGGACAATTGCACAAGTAAAGTCTTGCACAATATGGACAGAGATGGATTCGTAAGAATACTTAGTAGGTTTGGACAAATATATGACAATGGAAGAGAGCATGGATTCATAGATTGGCTCAGAGAGTGGTTCATAAGCAAAGGAACATTATCATAATGGATGATAATTACACATGAAATGGCTCGAACAACGCTAATGGATTCCAAATTGACAGATATTTTTTGGACACATGCAGTGCACACAACAATTCACATTCAAAATAGAGTAATGCTTAGAAACAACAATGACAAAACTCCCTATGAACTATGGAAATGAAGCGTAGAAAACAACCTCTACATCAAGGTAACTCAAGGTAGTGTTTTATTAATTGAAATTTATGTTGATGATATTGTTTTTGGAAGTACTAATGATAGGTTAAGCCAGAAATTTGCAAAGGACATGCATAATGAATTTGAAATGTCATTACTCGGAGAACTATCCTTCTTCTTGGGTCTTCAAATACATCAAAGAAACCAAGGAATTTTTAATTCTCAAAATAAGCATATCATAGAAATGATAAAGAGGTTCAGAATGGAAGATTGGAAACAAGTTACCACTCCTATGCAAACCATGGTTGCAAGTTGAACAAAGATGATGATCCAATGTCTACAGACCAGAGGCAATACTGGTCAATGACTGGTAGCTTACTATATGTGACAACATCCAAACCATATGTAAAGTAGGAAGTTGAACATGTGGCACGATTTCAAGAAACACCAAAGGAATCACATATCTTAGCAGTGAAGAGGATTTTAAAATATCTCAAAGGAACACAAGAGTTTGGATTATGGTGTCGAAAAGGAAAGGATCTATCACTTATTTCCTATATATATGCAAATTGGGTAGGTTGCATTGATGACCGACGAAGCACTAGTGGAGCCATGTTTTACTTGGGTGAGTGTTTAGTATCTTGGCTAAGCAAGAAACAATCATTAGTATATTTATCTACAGCTGAAGCAGAGTATATTGCAGTAGCAGGATGTTGTACTTAGGTTCTATGGATGTGTTGACGGGCGAAACAGTCCATCCATCAACTGGGAGAGTGGAACCGGTCCGGGGTTGTCTAAATAACCCAAGCCGTTTGGTATGGACCACCCTGACGAGTTT
>CBVK0102705971.1:0-20371 GCA_900067695.1 Picea abies
ATCTGAGCTAAATAATCTAAACTAAGGAAACTAGAAACTAATAAAACAAACTAAAATAAACTAACTAACTAAATAAAGAGAAATCAAACTAAAATAGAGGAAACTAGAAACTGATAAAGCAAACTCAAACCAACTATACTAATCTAACTATAAACTACTAACTATTATATATTTACAAGATACTAACTATGATTATAATAACTCAAATCAACTGCCTAATTATCAGCTATGTTATTCCTTATTCACAAATGTACACTATAGACAAACTACAGATTTGATTAAAACCTGCAAAACTCATGTGTTCGCTGCCCTAAGACATCCAAGAATCTCTTTTTTATCTTTTATGTTTTATGAAAAGGAAATAAAAGTACGGAAATCAAACAATCTAATCTATCTTACTGATATTAAACAATGTAATATAAATCTAATTAAACTATCATTTACATTAAACCATTTAACATAAACAGTAAACACCTAACTAATTGACCTGGATACGCTCCAAGTCTGCCCTGTGTATGATTGCTTCGTAAGCTGGTTGGAGGAAGAAATTCACACCATTAATCCCTTAAGCTTCTCGCAAAGGATCAGCTATAATGCTTCCTGAAGTAAGTTACAGGACAAACAAGACATAAAAGAAATCATAACAGTTTTCAGATTATAAATTTGTGCAAAAGGGAAACCTATTATGCAGCAAATTCATATATGATAATTCAATCCATAAAGAAGACAAAGCTATCATTCATAAACTGAATCCTTAACTGTTATATATTTTATCAAATTGGAAGTAACAAGGTATGCATAATAATAAGAAATTATATCACTTGAATTCGATTTAGATAACAAAGTAATACTAAACCAGAAACCAAAATGATATACAAAACTTAGAACAAAGTGTCAATGTATTGAAAAGCAAAAGCTATAACAACGCATCAATTCTTCTCCAGTTTGGATCAGCGTTACATATCCTTGTTCTCCCCAACTGAGGATTGTTTCTTATTACAAAACCATAGGTTTAAATAAGTTTTTCACAAGGTAAAACACCCTTGTGAATAATAGTAAACAGTTTTACACAATCTGGGAATAATCCCAAAATCCCTTAAACTAAATAACTAAAAAGCAAGTAAAATCTGTAGATCATCCCCTAACTGCCCATAGTATCCATTGCAAATTCGAATTGCCCTGCAATAGACACCAGAATCAAGTTAGAAGATTGTCTTATTGAGAAAATAATAACAAAATTGAATCTATAGACTTAGCTACAAAATCGTTTGATTCTGTAGCTAGTCTAGAATAGTAAAATGACCAGATATAAACCAAATCAAATCGAACCCAATCACTTTGCAATAATTAACATATTACTAATGATTAAATCAAATAAAACCGAACAGCACACGATCGGGACAGAGTAGAGATACAATTGATACAAAATAGGAATACCCTGTTTTTCAAATTCTTCCCAAAATCGAATCAAATCTCAACAAGAATGTTCCAAGAATGCCATCAATAACAAACCAAATCATATGAGATACAAACAATCATTATTAGTAAGCATGAGATTCATATTATTACCAACATAGAAAGCATTAACAGTCTCACACATCACTGTATCCCTTGAATCCAACCACAGTTCTCATTCGTTATGTTTCAAATAATTTACAAGTAAACTCGTAACTGTAATTGCCTAATTAAAATCAAAACAGCAGATCGATATCATTCTATTAAAAACACGGTACATGAATTGCTTCCAATGTAATCGAACTAACTCCACAAATATCGACTCAGCAGTCTTCACGTTAGATCACTCCATAGTCGTCACACAGGGTTTTGACAGAGTCATCAAACAAGATATTTAATTATAGACACAAATCAAAATATTTGATACAATCAACCCATTCCTGAATCAAACACTTGTTATCATTGGAATACAACTCACATCGTAACAATTGTTATCCATTCGAAATTTTATTATGAAACAAATGACATATGAATCGGTCCCAACATAGAAATTATAATTTACACAGTCAACCAATTGGCTCATGGCATCGCGCAAGATATAATCAAATCGAACAGAGATATCGTTTGTGTTCCAAGAATAGAAAAACCATTAAATAACAACATATTCAAATTCGATTATGGTCAATCAAACTAAATTTAATCACAACCAATCCAGAAATCGATAAAACTTATGCATGACAAAGCAAGTCGACCATACAAACAGAGCTTATGAAGACGCTGTATAAAAGGGGGAAAATTATACCATTACAGTTGCTGAAGCTATGTCAATATCGAATTGACAATTGCAATAGCAGAATCAACATTTTTGAACAAGATTGATCCAGCAGTCCGTTGATTTTTATCATTAGGCTGCCCTTTAGCATTCCGACCAGTAATATTTTCCACTTGACTTTCCAAATCATGAATTTTGGATTGCAGTTTTGGAACGTCCAAATAGTATCTCTCTAACCACAGTCCACACTGGTCGCAAGGTGAAGCAACCTTTTGAGAAGAAGGGGGGTTTGATGATTCCCCGAGGGTTTCAAGAGGTGGCTTGATACCAGGGAAGTCAGGGTTATCCCGCAGATAAGGAGGCAAGTTATCAACGAAATCGTATGGAGTTTCGTCACCACATAAGCCCTCTTCGGCGAGAAAACGCTCAATGCTCAAATCAGATTCCTCGTTGACCACGATAGGCTCTGTTTTGGCAGGAGGCTTCGATTTATTTCTCTCCATGCGAGAGATCATCCTTGCATTTTTCTTGTTTCTAGCAGCAGTCTTCGCTCTAGCCTTTGTGGTTATGGGCTCAGCAACTTTAGTCACAGCCATAGGCGAATTCACAGGTGATTCAGGTTCGGGTTTAGGTAGTAAAACACTGTAGGGTACAGGGGTAGATTTACTCTCAGACACCACAGGCTTATCAACTCGAGGAGGGTTTGATTCCTCAAAACCATTACGGTTGAGAAAATTGGGCCAGGAATCTCGACGTAACCCCAATTCATAAACAACCAGCATTTTAATCAACCCAACATGAAAGAGGCTAGTATCAGCCTGACTTCACTTATACTTCTTAGCCATTTTGAATAAATTTCGGTGCAAATAATGCGGCATGCTAAGCTCGAAACCCATAAATACCATTAACAAACGTAGATGAAACAGGAAAACAAATCCATACCTGCCTTCACAAGTAACGAATTGCTTGAGAATAATCAATAGATCATACCAGCGGGGTTTCAACATCTTCACAGGTAAACCTCTGTTGCACGACCTCACTGTCCGAGACCAAAATAACAGTGTCCACGGGACATCGTTTACTTTGTAGCTTTTGGACCATTTTTGTCCCTTGACAGGCAGACTAGTTGCCAGGCTGAGAGATTGTTCGGTGATTTCAAGCTGGACATCTCCAACTTTGGCTCGGCAACCGTCAAATGACAGTGCGAATTGCCGAGCAACAGAGATATTAAAACCATCGAACTTCCTTATAAACGAAAGCCACCCAAATTCTTCAAGGTCGCTGTATGCACCATCGAATGTCAACAACGCTTGGCATCCATTTGGTTTGGCCCTCACAACAGGAGCCATAACCTCTGTTCATGGTAGGGTTCACACCGAATACACAATGCACATAGTGAATACGATAGGGTTTGAATAGTTTGAATGCTCGACAAGACCAAAAACAAATCCATGCGTGCGAAGGTGGTGGGATTACCATCGCCACGCATTGCATTAATGACCTGTACAGAGCTGTTAAAACCATAATCATTTAAACAAATGCATCGACCAGCGAATGGGTGAATCACCACTTCTACGTGCCATTCATCCGAGTCAGAACCAACACCTCATATGATAATTATGCGCCAAGTGTTAAGTTTAAAACAAACACAGTACCAGCATTAACTATCGATCCAACGTGCCAATTCCATCGTTCAATCAATCTCTCAATCACAGGGTTTACATCACTCGAGACCATATAACATTCAACGTATAATCTAACTTTGCAAATAGTATGCCAAGTATCAATTCGAATATGATTAACTCATGCGCCTTGAAACCATTGCTATCATACCTTATAAACTTGTCCATGTATTTGGTGCATATTGTATATGTTTATACTCCAAAGTCTTAGAACCATACAATCAAAATTTCTTCATGTAATAATCGAGTGAAAGTCCAAAACAAGGATAAAAGCAATATGACCAAATCCATTACACAATTTTCATGAGATCAGAACAAGACCAATAACTTTTATGCCCAAAGGTTTAACAGTGAAATATATCCAAATGCGCAATCAAGGTAAGATAATGCTCAAGAACATAAGTTTGATACAACCTTTAGTAGTCATGTGATAAACCAGTGATCAAGTATCTTTCAGCAAATCAACCAAAGACGACGACAATCTAATCAACGAAAGAAGTGTTTTCACACTTGCAGTTGTGAAAACTGGGTCGAAATTGAATTGTAATGGTCGCAAAAATGAGACGAATGTCCATTAGCACAATGCGACAATGATTTGTCGTAATATGACAAGGGGTGTAGGCATCTTTTGAGAGCAATCAAAAAAAATGGGTTGGCTGCCAACAGGATGAAACCAACTTTGACAGATATACGGGTTGAGTATGATGATCCCATTCAAATATATCGTGATAATAAAAGCACCATCAGTATCTCAAATAACCCAGTGATGCACTCCAAGACAAAACACATCAAATAAAGTATCACTTTCTACGGGAACAAGGTGTAGAGAAGAACATCAGAGTTGAACATGTGGGCACAAAATAAAAAGTGGCAGACATCTTTACAAAACCACTTCGACGGGAATCCTTTGAGTATCTTCGCCAGAGTCTCAGAGTAAATTCTACTCCAAAATGAACGATTTTGAATGCTTATCTTATATGTCTTAGATTTACATGAAGAAGCACCATAAAGAGAACAATTTTGGTTGGGAGATCAGTTTCAGGGAGAGTTTAGTCAAGGGGAGCAGCCCCAGATCGAAACATACATTTTCCATTGATGAAAAAGGGGGAGAGACTTATCATATGCAAAGATAGAATTGCTTGGAGAAAGATCACAGAGGCATGGTTCTAGGGGGAGCATGAGTGATATGACTTCACTATTGCATCAGAGTGTTGCCATCAATGCCAAAGGGGGGTATTGTTGATTATTTGGGTCGGTTTTCATTGATGTCAACCCTTGAACAATGTCTGGTAGAGAATTGTTGGCATAGGGGTAGAACCAGGGTTCAATGCTCAACAACGCACCAACAAAACCCTAACTACTAGCCCTTTCAGCAACACCTGTGGAGTAGGTGAAGTCTCACCCGAGGTAGATGCAAGGGGGGTTACAGGATGTGGGTGTCTGTAACCGAGATGGGGCATAGATATATGATAACAACACTTCACAAAGTATTCTAGTAAAACTTAGAAGGTGATATGCATTAGTTTATTATCTTTATTAACATCACAGAACATACCCAAAGAGAGATCGAAGCAGTAACAATAAATGATTATATATCCTGAGCACTTAGCATTGAGTTATATATAACATCCATTTACCCTTAACACAAGTAAAGTGCTTAAGAAATAACAGATGTATCTATCATACATAATAATCAAAGCATTGAGAATATATAAACAACACAACACAAAGAAAACCAACGACATAAGATATACGTGGTTCACCCCAGTGTGGGGCTACACCCACCAACTGCTTTTCCTTATTTATTATTCTTTTGAATCTTACATTCATTCACTCCTATGCACTAAGACACATAGTCAATATTTGCACGAGACATGAGATCTGCGCACTGAGCACCAGATCCTCCTTCCAAAACTAGGTCAAGGCATAGATCCAAGTCTCTATCAAGAAAAAAGCCTTAACACACATACATTCCTATACACAAAGCCACTCAGAACACTTTCTCTTAGCTCCCAAAAAGGCCCCACTAAATTATACCTCTAGCATACATTCTTATTTTATTTATACTTTTACAACCCCTTATAATAGGGCCAAACATGGGGAAACCCCATGGGACGACATCCCATAACCCATTACAAAAATCCCAAAGAACCCCTTGCTCAGTCCACATAGCCCACAAAAATGGGTGAGATCCATGATCTCAGCTTCGCCAAGGCTCTCCTTCCTCGACCAATGTGTTGAAGTCCAAAAGTGGTCCAAAGTTGACCAAGGTTTCCCCAAAACTTGGTCGAGGGCCAACAAGCCCCCAACACTCACCTGTGACTCATCTCGAGTCACTCAAGTACAGACAATGTTGCTTCAAAGGCCTCGAGATGCCTTGACTTGCTGCTTCACCTGAGCCTCCTGCTTAGCGAGCTCCTGGATCATCTTCTCTATAACAGGCCTTTCTAGGTGTTGTTCTACTAATGTAACCACTTGATCCATTTGTGAGCCCTATCCATCAATTTCTCCAAACACCTTGCAGGTTTCATCCTGCACAGGTTGTATCTTCTACGCCATTTCCATTACCTTTCTGTGGAGGGTAGTAATATGTTTCTTCACTGCATGTTTCTCCTGGGATCTCTTCATTCTTTCAACTGCAGTGAGCAACTTCATCTGCATCTACACTAAAAATGCATGTTGTTGCACCTCCTGTAACTACGCTTCCATCTTTCTTAGCTCTGGATCCTCGGTGAGGTGTTCATATGTTTGTGTGCTTCTATCACTTAGTTGTTTGCACTCTGAGGTAAGGGATATTATCCTTATTACTGTGTTCTTGGCAGTTTCCCCCCTCTGGTCATGCACCTCCTGCGGGGTTCTCAATACTTCTTGGGCCTCCAATTCTATTATTCTCTCTTGAAGTTGTTGGATGGTCTTAGTGAGCTTCACTGCTTGAACTTCAACCAGATCCTAGTCTTCTTGTACCAATCCTGGTCCAAAGTGACATGATTTACTCACCACTTCTTTGACCATGGCCCGTTCTGTGAGAAACTGCTCATTTTCTCTCTTTAGCTGAGATTTTTCCTCCTAGAGCATCGCCTGAAACTCTTCTCTCTCACTTTTGTAGGCATCTACACTGTATCGTGCTACTCATAATTGTTCTAAGGATTCATATTTCTGTTGTTTCAAGGCTTCTATAGCCTCTCCTTCTCTTCTTGGATTCTCTGAAGTCAAGCTTCTGTCGCATCCGCAAGTCTTCTTAATTGGGCTGGTTCATCCCCCAATTTTTTAATCTGTGATGAGGAAGGCATTGTAGGTACTACGCAGACCAAGAAAATAGATTTTTTTACTTCCTTTAATTTCTTCTCGATCCTTCCATATAGATCCTCCTACTTCTCTCCATATATCTGCAATATGTCCTCAGAAGCGCCTTCCATAGCTCTATAGAACAGAATGATATTGTCCTCTGTGAGCATGGCCTCCAAATGGGGATTATTAGCATGCATATTCTTACTTGTTGAAGGTTTCTTGGGAGAAACCTTCCTCTTTTGCAGTGTGACTATTCTAGTAGGGGGGTCTTCAAATGGTGTAGCTTCACCTCCTACTTGATCATCCCCTCCTCCTTATCCATCTGCTTCATATTCTCATCCTTGCAAGCCAAACCCGTTATCTTCAGAATCATTTTCCTCCTCATCACTCTCTATATCCTAGAATTCTTCTTTCTTTTTCTTCTTCTTCGTCCCACTAGACTGTCTTACATGCTCAACCTAGCTAACTATGGGGCTTCCTATGGTGTCAATGTCGGATATTTCTCCATCGATGACAAGTACAATAAATTCCTCTGGCCATTCCTTTATGATCTGCTCCATGTCTTCATATATTATCTCGTAGTACGATTGTAACTCTTCTTGGTTCTCGTCTCTGCGTGTAGTGATGTAGATAAAATGTGGATTTGCGCCGAAATTTGCTATAGGTCAATATTGGTGTAAGGTGTGTGGTTTCATGTGTGGAAATGATTCAATGGAAGCCTTTAATTGTTGGTAGTATTCATGAAACACAAAATTGGACTGCCACTGCTTCATCATATCATTGGTGTACCACAAGGTTGGAAATCGAGCAGCCAATGACTCCGAGGGTTCGATCTCTGGGAAGGTGGCTCCTTCAAGTATTTTCCAAGTGACAAATGTGATCAAAATGATCAACCAACTATAGTGGAATTCATATCCCAAATCCTAGGCTTCACGAAAATCCTTCTTCAGCTCGTTGACAAGGTAGCTCACCCAATTCATTTGCATGCCCTCCACACATTTTCCTGCAAGGTCCACTAGGAACCCGATGACCCATGTGGTGTAGTTCTTCCTTACGAGATTCCATGTATGATTTGGAAAGTGAGCACTGTGTCATTTTATATAGAGGCTACCTTGTAACCTCACTTTCCTTTTTTTAATTCTCTGTAAGCTTCCTTGATGCATCGTGCCAAGGAACAGTCTGAAGCCTTCCCTGGATAAAAATACTGAGGGTCAGGTGCCTTCATGATTAACCCTGTAATCTGGTGGATTAGCATCAGATCCACAGTAATCCTCCAATCTAGCCACAGGTATCTGCCATTATATCATGACAAGAGGAGTTTAATGTAAGCGTTAACCTCTTGGTGATGACCAAAATGTGGGATCTTCATCGTATTCAACATAGTGGACTACGCCAACCCCTTAATCCATGGCTGAAAGATGAGGCGAGGCTTCTTCCCAGTTGACTTCTTCAAGTAGAGGTGGGGCGCTAGCATAACATAGTTCTTCATGTCTCCTAGATTGAATTCATTGTTCTTTAGCAGTGAGATCTTTCCTAACTGAATCTCGACTACGCATATTCCTTTCGAAATATATGCGGTGTACAGGGTGTACTCATAATCTTGTGGGATGTTGTCGCAGTTAATGGTGCCAGCCAAATATGGAATGTACTCAGGTAGGATCGAAGGGATCTTCTTCGCATTAGCCAGATTGTTGTGGTGCTTACTTCGTTGCTCAGTAATGGGGTTAACATGGCCAAAGTGACGTCCAATCGAAGGGGAAGCCTATAGTCCCCTAGTCGATGACACCTGGACAACTTCAGATAATGGTCTGTCAGCCATTAGCTTCTTGAGGACCTCCTCAACTTACTTCTCTAATTCACTAGGTTCACCTGACATTCTCACTTTTAAATAGACAGGTCGAGGTAGATGAACAAATAGGAAGGGTAGACAAATGGATGACAAAGTCTAGCTTCATATAACATAGCTCGATACTTGGACAATTCTCTTCTTGTCTTATTCAATCATGGGTGGAAAAAGGTGGTCCCGACTCAACGTTCGATGGGTTAAATAAGAGGGGAATCATAACGAATTCTTCCAACAGCTAGGAATGCTTCCATCAATGTGAATTTGTCTATTATGGTGCAGTCTCAATGTCCAAAAGTGGTCCATCATCCCATATTTTTTTTTCTAACCATCATGGAGAATCATTCTAATGGTCGGGGCACCTCCAACAGTCATATAGCTTCACTAGTGTGAAGTCCCATTCTGCATGGTCCTGTTGTTCCGGCGAGGCTCAAATTATGTAAACCTACCTCCTGTGACATTCCAATCTATGAAGTCTTCCATCTATTCTCTATAGCTTCCACTAGATTTTCCAACTTGGATTTCTTCTTATTGAGCTTCGTTGCCTTCTTTCCTATGATCCGAGTCTCTCTATCTGTTTCTAGAATCCTCTTTCCATTTTTATTCTTATCTTTCCCTAGCATAGTGGCTTTGCACTACTGTTGTGCCCTCAAAGGGTCTAAAATTAATATCCCTTGTATTAATACTTCCTAGGTGGTTATACTTATTTCTTGCATAGATAGTTTTTTCAAGCCTTCTTGCATTCTTTCAACCTTGATAGTTAATTGTCTTGCCTTCTATCCCTCCCGTGTTGTTACTTTGTTCTATTGCTTTGAATTATCCTCTCTCTCTTCTATTAGTCGATCTATTTTTCTAGCTATGAAATACCTTAGTTCTTGCCTTTTCTTTTCTATAGCTTCTTCCTCTGTTTTTCTTCTGATCTCATCCTTCTCAATCCAAGTCTTACCTAGAAAAAGTGTGAAAGGGGCGCTTGTTAAGGATAAGATATGAAATGATCTTACTCAGACATTTTCAGATTCTACTTGGCTAAATAAAAATAGACGGGAATGTCACCCTATGTTTATAGGCATAAAAAATAATATCCTAACTCACAAGTATTGATTACAAGTGCTTAGGCTAATCTTTTTATAAATAAAATCTTGCTGGAAAATTCATTGTTTATATAATTTTCTGAATATAGTAGTTGCTAAAATAAATGTAGAGACATAAGTAAGGACACCAAGATGATAATCAAAAAATATGAGGCATAAAGAAATCCTTTATTTCATTCCAATTCATCAAAGAGTCATTCTCTTTACAAAATTTTGTGAAGAAGTTTTGGACCAAAGTCAAACTTAGACGTCCCTGATGAAACATACAAAAGGACCTTTGAAAGAAAATAAAAACTAAACTCTAAAAGATGGATCAACTTGCCACAGATTGTTTCCCACTCGACTCTACAGAATATCCTTTTTCAGTCATGAAAACTAACTCACAAACATAAAAGTATACACAGATCAACACCTCTGAAAACAAGTGTCTGAATGATGTAATTCAACCATGAATCTTGTTTTCTACAATAAGACCCTGCTATCATAGAAAATAATTAGGCTTGTGATAAATTAAGGAATGAATGAGAACTGAACTATCTCAACATAAACTCAAAGAGAAAACCTTAGTATGCTTCTCCTTCTGTCCTCCTCCTATTCCTCCCTTTCCTTTTTCCTTTAATAAAATTATAATTGGTTGAATTTGCTGAACTACTTCATTAGTTAAGTTAACTAAAACTCAACCAAATTTTTATTTAGGGGGGAAGTAATAAATCATAATAAGGGTTTTAAATAAATAATAAATAGTATGTGGGACCCCTTGTAACTCCCTTTAACTCTTAACAATCATAACATAACTAGTTAATTAAGAAAAACGCCCCTCCTTGTGACTCCCATCATCACATTCAGATTTGACAATTTATCTCATTGATATTTAAAATTATTTTCAAAAATATATTACTCATATATCGAAAGAAAACATGATGTTGGGAACTTCTGAATTCAACCATCATCAACAATAAATAAAATAAAACCCAAAAACCATATTTTCCACTTCGAGATGCAATATTTACTTGATTGTTGTTGTCAGTCTTCGATTTCTCTGAATTTTCCTGTGGCAATGCTGAGCCTTTAGGCTTTAGGCCTAATCTCGTTGATCACATGAGAACAATCATCCCTCAAATGAATCCGGGAAGACACAGATTTATCAGAGCCATTGGAGGGTGAGGAAGGGGAAGTAGTGGATTTTCCTTTGTCAGGGGCATGGTGGGCCTCGGTTTTCAACCTTTTTATATCATGAGAGGACTGAATCAGTGAGTGGACAAGTGCGACCTAGGAAATCTGATTGATAGGTAGGGGAGAAGATAAGGACAAATTGGGCCAGCCACGATGTTGGGAGACTATTGGGTGGACAATCTCTTGCCATTCGTCGTTTTCAAGAACCTTGGGTTGCAATGAGACATGAGGGGGCATGGGAATACCAGGGGCTTGTGGATATTGGAAGGGAGGCCTTTCAGGACTAGGTTGGACCACTCCTTTCCCAATCCAATTGAAAAATCCAGACTGAAATAACTGGCCTAACTCTTGTGATTCAACATCAAAGTGTATGGAGAATCTTGGCCTTCTTGGCACTCTGTTCCAATTACCTCTCCCTCGGTTGCCTCTTCCATGGCTACCTCGGTTGAAAAAGATCATTCCTGCATGCATGATTTATTAGAAAATAGTTCCTTTGACAACCATATATGACAACTCCTTAAAAATATGAAACAGATTTTGGCTCAGCAACATATCAGGCTCATGCAATCCAATCCATACAAATTGTTTAATTGTTGTCAATGAGTAAGGGGTAAACAAAAGGTTCTAGTATATGTGAGGGCTTTGTATTGAGTGAAAAATGATAAAGTGAGGGGGAAAATAAACATGGTTACTGCTCACAAACAACACACAATCAACTGTAATGTAAACCAAGGAACATGTCACTTTAATCCATCCAAGAAACTTTGATTTCAAACTATTACAATACATAATTCTCTTACTGTAATTAAATTCTAGGAACAAGGAGTGAAAAATGGATATGGAAAGGCAAGGGGATTGTAATTAGTGAAATGTGAAATAATGGTAGGGAAAGAGAGTAGATATTGTTCATAAAATTAATTAAGTAATCCATAAAACCATTATATATCAAACACAAAAGGCCCAACACCAAACAAATAATCATTGTGATCAAATGATCAACTATTGTGTAAAATTCAATCAATTCTGTACATTATGCTCATTGTTCGTAATCAAATATTTAAAACAGTGTCATCAAAACAAGACAGTATGCATTCCACAACAACCTGTAGAGGAATTTTGTTTCTTCTCATTTATCCATTTAATATTTTAAGACAATTCCCAAATGAATAAACAATCACTTATTTCTACTATGTTCAGTGTCAACTCATCAACCACTGCCCCCAAATTATTTCAATCATCATATACAGACACAAAAATCGTGCTCGATTTCATCCTTTAATTCATTTAATAATTAAATTGTAATGAGATTATAATGTCACATAACCTGTGCCTATCTATGATATGATGAATGATACTCATCAACGCACATAACAGACAGCCAGATAAAACCATCAATATTTTAATTGCAAAGATCTTGACTTGCCATTTAAACTCACAGAAATCAATCACCATTCAACTCATACTATGTTGTGGAATACACAGACCATTCAACAAAATTAAAGAGCATTTATGTGATTGTACAGGTCCAATCACTTTGAATCTAAACATCCACAATGTTGGGATATCAATCCAATACAACGAGGTAGCAACAATATGCCTGGTCTCATCACACAAATTGATCAAATTGCAACAAAACCCTATTGTTTAAAAACCCCTGACCCTCTCTGATGGTGCAATCAAATAATATCCATAGAATATAAAGTGGATGATCATGCCATAATTACCATGATTGAAATACTCCCATTTGAAAATTTAAAACACATGGTCACAACAATCATTAACTCAACCTAACATGTTGTAGGAAGGCCACACATACCTATGCATCACGCACAAAGCATTGATGTGACTTAATCAATTGACACTAATGTTGGGTCAACAATTCAATAATCACAACGTAAAGGACAACGAATGTGTATTCAATCCCATTTCTCCAATCAACCAATTAACCATGTTGAGATTATCAATTTGACTGTTATAATAACCAATTGCAGTGACTAAATACCAATAACCGAAACTATTGTGAGATCGGAAGAGTCCTTTAATTCATTTAATAATTAAATTGTAATGAGATTATAATGTCACATAACCTGTGCCTATCTATGATATGATGAATGATACTCATCAACGCACATAACAGACAGCCAAATAAAACCATCAATATTTTAATTGCAAAGATCTTGACTTGCCATTTAAACTCACAGAAATCAATCACCATTCAACTCATACTATGTTGTGGAATACACAGACCATTTGACAAAATTAAAGAGCATTTATGTGATTGTACAGGTTCAATCACTTTGAATCTAAACATCCACAATGTTGGGATATCAATCCAATACAACGAGGTAGCAACAATATGCCTGGTCTCATCACACAAATTGATCAAATTGCAACAAAACCCTATTGTTTAAAAACCCCTGACCCTCTCTGATGGCGCAATCAAATAATATCCATAGAATATAAAGTGGATGATCATGCCATAATTACCATGATTGAAATACTCCCATTTGAAAATTTAAAACACACGGTCACAACAATCATTAACTCAACCTAACATGTTGTAGGAAGGCCACACATACCTATGCATCATGCACAAAGCATTGATGTGACTTAATCAATTGACACTAATGTTGGGTCAACAATTCAATAATCACAATGTAAAGGACAACGACTGTGTATTCAATCCCATTTCTCCAATCAACCAATTAACCATGTTGAGATTATCAATTTCACTGTTATAATAACCAATTACAGTGACTAAATACCAATAACCAAAACTATTGTCATGATAATCATCAGAGACAAGCCAACAATAGAATACTATTGAAGATGCACCACCAACTCATAATCATTAACCATGTATCCAACATGACATAACAGGTTCCCTTTATCAAAACCAGGCTTTGAGTAATCAAGGATTCTCCCTATGGACCACCACAGGGAGATTGGATTCGACCCCCAACATAAGGTGAGAACCTCCAAGACCGACAGTGCACACACAGGGTATACCACCAATAACTTCACAGATAGGGTACAATTCTCATGATAGGAGAGAGTATGAATAAAGGAGAAAGGGATTCATTTTGGTCCTATAAAAACACTTAGAACACGTAGGGTATAACCCTCATGGTTTTCCCAATCAACCGAAGAATGTTGAGATAAAATAGAGCCGAGAAATAGAAATCAACCTTAAGTAATCCCTTTGGCATAACAACCATCATAACCTACTGCACAAACATCACTAACATGAATGAACCCATACCCAAGTGAAACGATACGCAGTGACACAAGTGTTTCAAACCGAGTAAACCCCATAACAACAAATGACTGTGTATGGTGATAATAATACATGGAGGTGGCCAATTAATATGGACCGAATGAGAACCCTTCAACCAAAACCAATAAGGATGACAGAGAGCCTTCATGGATTCTAACATTCAGAATGATCAATAAATTGTGACTTCAAACACTATTGCAATGAAAACCACATCAACCATTCATTCCAGAAAAATATTACAAATTTAAATAGTTGCTAGACTTAAGGAAAGCATAGACACATACATCACTGAGCCAATATCTATTTCATAACTAGATCGGGTTCATGGATGGAAAAAAGACATACTTGTAACCACAAAAACCTTAAAAATGTGATTTTGGCCGAGCATTTATTCCTCTTCTTTAAAATCAGATCTTAATCACAACAAACACAATTGAACAATAGTCAAGCCAGGGTTACGGCCAGTGGGAGGGGTATGGAGTGACGTGCAGTAAATTCACGTCGCCTCCAACCTCGAGTCATTCAATTCCCTAGTACATGTCAGCCCACTAATCCACTAATTCATTCAATTAAATCATGCATCGAAACCAACATCCATTAATTTCCAAGAGTGCCACCCTATGTCACATTAACCACTGCCAACCACACCATAGCATGCATCACATGTTTCTTCATATAAACCAATAAATCATATAGTCACTAACCCTGTTAGCTAGGATTAACACCAATCCATTTAAACTTCAAAATGCATAGTGCAACATCGTATAGCATAGTAGCATAGTTCCTTTCTTTTGTATTTTTATTCATATATTTTTTTTTTATCTCTTTTCAACTGCTCTTATGTGTTGTTACTAACATGTCTCTTGTGCATGTTTCATAGTAATGAATCTAGGAATACATAGCAAGGGTAACCATGGATAATCATAGGTCATTGTAATCATGAAATTAGATCTTAGAGCAACAAAAACAAAACATAACATGCGTTACCCATCATTTATTTGTCTCAAATAGAACCAACACATAGCAGGCCTTATCCATTGCCAATAAAACCAAGATTTCATCAATCATGTAGAACCATGTAAGCAGTGTCGAACAACAGCATAAACATGAAATAAGAACCAGATCTGATCTCCCAATCTAGAAGGGGATCCCACCTACTAGTATTATATATATTGTTAGTTTATAATAATAGGCTTTAGCAATACTTTGCGGACAAAATCCTTGTTTACGATTTTAATCGTCAACAAATTGGCGACTCCAAAGGGAAAGTTGTTTTCAACATATTTAGAACTCAGAAATCATGGTTTCATAGACCAAGAATAGCAGGTCAAGAAGATATAACCAAGAAGATTATGCAACAGGGGGAAATGAGCGGATTTAATGGAAAAATGACCAGGAATTTGGGTATAACTAATGAAAAGTGTTAAGTATGAGGGGTTTTGACACTGCGTGCATAATCATTCAACTAGGATCATATCCTAACTTCAATGAGAAAATATCTGGACTTTCTCTCTTAAATTTGCAAATGGGCGAAGAAATGGAAAGCAGAAGCAGGAGATAACCCAAAATTTTCTAGACAACAGTGGAAGCAAATAACAAATTCAAGGGTGCTTTCAGGGGAAACATCATAAGAACTATGTAATATTAATTTTTATTGACTAACAAGGCCTTGCAAGAGTGTCACTGTGGCATAATTGATCCAACAACTTATTTTTGACCAAATCAACTAAATGATGGTAAGCAACAAAATCATGACAGAAATAAAAATTGCAAAAATTAAACAACACTAATAAAATGAAAGAAATGACAAGGCAACAATAAATGTTTTAAAACAGAAAGAAAAAATGAAACTACTGTAAAGCATAAAAGAAAATAGTGTAAAATTGAAAGCAAATCTAGATTACTAGTATACATAAAATCCAACAGCGTTAAAACTTTTCACGTTGACCCCATGTAAAGTTTCAAGTGAGAACTGTTAGTGCTGTAGGAAAACAATAGCTCCCATAAATCCTTTAGAATGTAAGAGTTAGTATCCAGGACAAAACATATTTTGAAAGGACCCAGAAATAACGCTTGAAACTCTGAGGTAATTATCGGCCCCTTAACATATATGATTAGATAATTAAGGTAGGTATGGATACTGATCAATTCATCAAGAGTTGTGTGTATAAGTCCTTTAAAAGAGGTAATTGCATCAAGTCAGCCAAAAAGTAGGCATTTATAAGTCATGGTACCCCAATTAGTGATAAGAGTGGTTTTGTGAGCATCTGCCCCTTTTCCCTTGATTTTACTGTAACACAAAATATTGTCAAGTAAGGGCCTCATCTGTGACCTTACAACCTGCTGTAGAATAATTTCCATATTAAGAGGAGGAAGGATTTCTCATAATAGCCTGACTAAAATTTCAAAAATTAATGTAGTTTCTAATATGATTAGTGGTATTCGAAACATGTACCCAATTGGAAACCCATTCAATGTAGACTGGAAAAATGATCCCAACCCTTAAGAAATCTTCCAACTCCCTTTGAAAAGTTGCTTTAAATGTAGAGTTAATAGGTCTTAGTTTCTGCCTAACTGGTTTCATGCCTTCCTTGATGGGGATAGCATGCTGAATAAGACCTGGATCAAAAGCACGAAGATCCTCATAAGACCAAGAAAAAACATTTTGAAATATACCAAGTAACTTGGCCAACTTCCTTTCTTCTTTATCAAAATATTTGACACTTATTTTAGCATTCCTTGAATATTAGGTGCCCAAATGTTCAAGGATATGGTTTCACCCACCTTCCTTCTTGACTCCTCTTCTTTTTGTTTCTCTTTATTGCCTGCATCACTCAATGAAAATGAGCTCTCTAGAGGAGTCAAGCCCTTAGGAATCTTGTTGTCTTCTATGGATATAATTTCCTTGGGCTTAAGAGGTTCATCTTGAATGAAAGCACAAATGTTCTCATCATTAGGGAGGGCCTTCCAAGATTCTACATTGTCAGGGATATGTGGATGATATAGAGATTGAAAAGAATAATCCAGCTTGTGAGGCAAAGGTTGTTGATTAGGAGAAGCTGCAAAGACAGTTGACCGATCAACCATTGAATTCAACTCCTTCTTAACATGAGTGATGTTGAAAGATAATAGGTTCAAGATAAGCGCCCAAACAATTTGCGGGTATTGTTTCATCAACTTGTTGCTAGGGGAGTATATCTTACGTACCAGGTTCACAACAAGCTCAGAATCTCCAAAAGATAAAAGGTGACCACAACCAAGATTATAGGCATTTTTGTTTCCTAATAATAAAGCTTCGAATTCAGTGACATTGTCCATACAAGAAAACTCCAACCTGTAAGACAAATTATGAATTTTCTCTATAGGGGAAACCAAGATAATGCCAACCCCATTACCTTCATTAGAGCATGAACCATCAAAGTGAATGTGCCACATATCATCATCTAAACATATTTTTTCCAAAGGAATATTATCCTCCTCATCAAAGTTGGAGTACACTCCTAAGTCCTCTTCGATATAGTTTATATTAGGTTATGGAACATTCGCTATGTAGGGTGAAATCCTTCCCTCTCTAAGGACTATAATGTTCTTACCAAGGGTGAAATCCTTCCCTCTCTAAGGACTATAATGTTCTTACCATTCCGAGGAATGGATAAATGTGTCTCATTGAGTGAGAGGTATCCACCTATTAAGGATTGCCAATCTATTCCCAAGATAATTGAGTAATTTCTTGCAGGCATATTGATTACTTGAATACTAAGGGTTGTCCTTATTTCAGGGTGTGCACATAAAATTAAGATTACATATTTAATATCACCTATGGTCGTTTGTTGTAGACTATTATAAGAGAGCATGCTTTTGGCATTTTCATTTGTACAATACAAGCCTATCTCTTCCATAATAATATTTGACATCACACTTGGGCACGAACCGCCATCAATGAGGCAACAATGGGCAATCTTATCCATAATCTTTACAAAAATATAAAAAGGGGGATTTTTTTCCAGGGTATCTAAATTTATATACACCTACCTTATTTACAGATGAATCCTCTTCGTTTGCCTCTTTAGAGAGGTTGGATACAACAAAATATTTTCCTTCCATGAATTGTTTTAGATGCCTTTGTTGTTTAGGGATGACAACCATGTCCAGAAGGGTTGCATCTGCTTTGATGTTGGCCAACTCAGAAGGGTTGCATCTGCTTTGATGTTGGCCAACTGATTCAAGATATTGTGTTTGGAAGAGGGGAGAGGGGAAGTAATTCCTTGACTCTCAGGGACCTTAGGAACCTAAACAACAACAGTGGGTGAGGATGAGCTCGGGCTAGAAGAATTGCGTGGAGGATCAAATTTTCCCTTGGGAGCATAGGCCTTGTTCCTAGTATTGATGATCATGACATCTTCTGGCTTTGTGAAATCTAGGACAATGATAGTAATTTCTTGTGTTTTACCAAAGATATTATCTTTGGCACTCTTCCTTACTTCACATGTGGCTTCCTCGTGGTGTTCTTCACAAATGTTACACCAACTTCAAGACAAGATATCTTTAGGCTGAAATTTATTCTCAATTGGACTTCTAGAGGGGGGTACATAAGAGGATGAAGCTCCAGGGGTGAGAGGGGAGATAGTTCCTTTTCTCTCATATGATATCATATGATTTTTCGTATATTGTACTAGTTGTAAGAGGGCAGACATGTCTGTCTATTTAACTAATTCTCCCTGGGGAAGACCTGTTCTTTCAAGATGTTCTTCATACTCTGAACAAGTATGCAGAGCGGAACTAATATTATCAATGGATTTTTCCTCAAGCCTATGATGGCAGGGTAAAGGTAATGCATTTTAGTAATGCATGAAAGTGACTTGGTTCTAAGGTCGAATGAGTTCAGGGATCTGATTGTATAGCTTAGTGAAACACAAGTTGAAATACTTAATGGTCTCACCATCCTTATAGGTAACGTTATTATACTCCCATAACTTCTCGGTTGGGATTTTAGATTGCCCATAAGTGGACCTGAACCAATATATTAACTCATCCCAAGTAGACAAAATCTTAGGAGGAAGGTCAAAGAAATCGATTGTAGCCTTTCCTTCTAAGGAATTGATGAATAAGTGCATGCAAGTATCATTGTCATTGGATCCTATGTTATGAAAAGAATTAAAAAATGCCACCGGGTGTTCGTTTGTAGTTCCATTGTTATTTCCTAAAAACCTAGGAAGATTTTCTTTGAATTTAGGAAGTGGACGAGTAGCAGGTGCTAGGTTAAGAGGAGAGGACACATGTGATGGTGTGGTTGTGGTGTCTTCTTCAAACTGAAAAAGCCCATACTTTTTAATGACCTTGGTGGGATTTGTGGTAGATTGGATAGGGATATGGTGGCTATATAAGCTACCAATCACTGATGAAGATGAAGACTGAGAAGAGGAAGAACTTCCAATGCTACCAGATCCACCACTAGATGCCATGTTGTGGATGATATATGAGGAAAAGAAAGACAAACTAGATGAATTAGAAAAATTTCTCCTTAGAGAAATTTGTTGGGTAGATAACACAATGTTCCTTATTCCTATTTCAACAATAGGATTAATTTTAGGTGATAATCCTCTTCTTCTTATAGAAACAAGAGAGTCTAAGGACATGAAAGAAATGCCAAAATTGTAGAAACAAGAAGGTTACTGCTGATTTCTAGGTTGTCTACGTCTAGCTTCCCAACATTCTTGGGCACTAATATCTCGTTCAATTTCTGCCCATGAATGATTAAGCTCAACACGAGTATTGGCAGTGTCTAAAATG
>CBVK0102706038.1:0-11687 GCA_900067695.1 Picea abies
TAATACTTCTACATAGATGTCATCTCCTCGTATTCTTATTGTTACACGTATCTCTACTGTTACCTTTCTGTTCCAAGTCCAACCAGCTAGTGTACACATATTTTCTTCTATGGATTACAATATATTTTTGTAAGACCCTTTTCTAGTTACTTATTGTATTATGAAGTACTTATTGTATTATGAAGTTCCGCTCCTTGTTGGTTACATGTGGTGTAACCCTCATGAATCATAGAAGAAGTCAGATTGTCCTCCTTACTATTTGACCTGATTAACCCTATGTTAGTCTATTACTACACCATTTTTTTTCATTTATATTATTTGTTCTGTTAATAACCCCGTGGTCATGTTGTGGTTAATTTTATGGTGGTAAGACTGGTGGTGTCCAAAGACATAACAAAGTCTAGTGGTTTACAGAGGTTATTAAATGGTAGTGGTCAACAGATGTACTGGTTTGGACGTCAGAGTTGTCGCTCTCTGTAGTGGTCTAATAGTGTAGATTTGCTTTGATTTTAATACGTTATCGTGGATCGCTCCTTGAAATTTACATTTTAGTATCATGGTGTGATACTCAGTTTAAAGGTTCTTCATCAACCGTTGGTGTCCACCCTTCATATATTTTCTTGTTACCGATTGATCTAATCTCCTTTTGAAAATTTCCAGGTCTATACGACCTCTTCACTAGAGTCAAGTGATAGTTTTTAAGTGTAAACAAAAATTAACCAAATTATTCCAAGGCTTCCGATATTTAGATCGTGACTCAGTGATTGAGTCTCTCATTTACGAAGATATGCTTTTGATTTTAGCATAGGAGTGTACAAATCGACTTTTTCCTAGAAATCTAACTTTATCTAATTTAGAAAGTTTTTTTAATTATGAAAAATATGGCTTAAAATATGTATATACATAACATAATTACAACATGTAAATATGATAATTATATTAATGAAATAGAAGGTGTAATAGCAAAGACTTATAGTAATTATCTTTTTTTATGTAGTTATTAATCAATAAATTATAGTAATGACTACGCAAATGATTTCAATTAACAATTGTTGAAATTAAGTTACAACATACGCATTGAACATAAATTTAATAATACACCTATTGCACAATCTTAGGTAATGTGTAACGAAGAGCTTATGTATACACTTTTTACCACTTAGATAATCTCATTAAAATAGTCTTGGTACATCATTTAACAATTGCCTAATGGAATTGTATTTGCGCATGTGATATTTACTATTTAGATGTTGAATTTTTCTTTTAGTTATATCATTTGTTAAGTACTTAGGCTTATCTCATTATTGTTTTTCTTGTGTCTTCTTACTTGGAAGATTAATAAAGTGGGTGTTCAATCCGAGTCCTTCTTTTATCATGATGAGATTGGTTACTATAGGGTTGTGTCATTACTCCCTAGAGGATAAACCTTTCTTTTGCGTAATTATTTATTTTCGTACATAAGAAACAAATGGAATGTATTTTTGTGTTATGATATATATTTTTAAAATCAAATGTTGGAAATTTAAATTAGTTGTGTATTATGAAAAGTTACTCTTGGATTTAAAAATAAAAATTATACAACATTCGTTGTATTCGCTTACTCATCAATATTTAGTTAAGGAGGGTCTTTACATATTGTATCAGAGTGAGGTTACACTCTGCGACACCGAACTTGTTACGACTTCCAATGCATTTTATTTAGTTAATGATGTATCACTAATATAAATTGAATTGGTCCCGCAGGGGTGTAGATCGATTGGTAAGTGCCATGTAAATGGAAGGAAATATGTAAAGGAGGTCTCAAGTTCGATTCTTACCCCAATTTACTTGTGCTCCATGCTTGCTGGTTGGGGTTATAGTAGTAGCGGACAGGTATAGATCACATAATCCATAAAAAAAATATGTCTCTTATGTTCAATTGATAGGGTTTACATTTAATTGATATGCTTGTGTAAGATATTTTGAATAAGTATAAAAGAATTATGGTTAATTGCTTAAAAGAATTTGAATAAGTATAAAAGAATTATGGATAGGAAAGTATGCATGAAGTTGTGCACATATGAAAACAAAATGATTATGATGAAGCTTAAAAGAGAGGGAATATTTCAATATAGAGTATAAGATATTGTTATGTTTAATGATTTTATTAAAAATATTATCTGTTTGTTGTTTGAGCATTCTTCAAGTTATTTTTCTAAGTCTATAAAAAACATAGAGATGTTGAATCTATCCCAATAATATGAAATTCTTCATTAATCTCTAAGTTCTCCAATTTGAATCACAAGAACTTCTATAAAAGCCACTAGTTCTATAATTTTAAGTGAACTTGTGAAAGAACCATATTATCCCAAAATATCCATTCAAAGGTTCCTAATATGTAAAATATCTATGAAACTTCTTAACATTAATATTTTGGGATCCTTCCATGAGCTACATTCAATTGGATTTGAACATGTAACCTATGACTATCTAGATGATGACAAGTCTTGGACATATGGTTCAACCAATTATACTAGTCCGAATTTTCTTTTTGTAAACACTTCTCTGTTTTTTTCTTTCCTTTCCTTTCTTCTTTCTTCTTTTTTTTAATAAGTATAATCATTCTAAGTTTTTTTATTATATTAAATGAATGGGCTACATACATATTTAGGTTTATGCTACTCCCATATTTTTTAATTTTGGATGAAATAAACTCTCTCTTTCCATTTTACATAATGTTCAACATGCAAAACCCTAAAATCCTTATCATGTTTCTAAATTATTGTTGTAGGGTACTCTCATTGGATGGGTTTTATTTTCTATTTCTACATGTATGTTTAAAGTGTACTATTTCTTAGAAGTATGTGATTAAGGTTCATATAGGAACCTTTGACATTGCATGGACTTAGAACCTTCTTACCCTCTCTATTAAATTAAAGTCAATGTAATGATGGTGTGGATTGTTTGTATAGATTCCCATAATAGATTTTTTTGCTTAAGCATTATAATTAACTATTTAAAATCACAAAACAAAATTCCAAATTTATATTAATTGACCTATTTTAAAAGATTTATCATTTTGTAAATTGTGATTATTGTGCAATTCTCACATTGCATTGGGAAATTACTTGTTTGTTTTATTGGTATGTCCCTGCCATAGAAGGGACATTATGTTTTGGGCTATTTTAATTATTTGGGTGCACAATTTCTTAGGCGTTATTACATGGTTTAACCGAAAGTTTTTTAATCAAATGTTTGCATCAAATATGAGAGCTAGGGGGTGGCGATGAGATGCGTTAATGCGTTAGAACAAGGGTTCCTCAGAAATTGCATCACCCCATTAATGCACTGTATTCATGTTTTCTCTAAAACGTTGATCATCGTTCCTCACAATAGGTGGCAAAGTGTATTCACAACCACAACAGCAATGACACCACAGTTTCCATGTTTGGCTTTGCTCTATGTAGGGGATCTTGACCCTGATGTCATAGATGCCCAGTGCGCCCATTTCTTCATTCCTCTGATAACGATGACCTTAGTTCGAGTCTGCCGTGATAGCATGACCCAATTCTCTAGCTTGCATAAAGGCCTGCACCAACTTACCTCTCTCAGCCAAGGCACTTTGCCTCACCTCAAGGTTAGCCTCAAGTGCACTGGCCGGTGTACTGGGATGGTTGCCATCATGAAGCCAAGAATGGAAGGAGGAGAGGCGAGGAGATGAGATTCAATGTGTTTTTGATGCTTGGATTGTTGTTGTTTGACTAAACTTAGTAGTTATCAGTTCTAGTGATGAAACTGTTGATCTTTTATTTCCATGAGATTCGAACACTCGAACTCTAAATACAAAGTCGAAGGTTGGTGCAGGTCAACGTTTGGTCAGAGGTCAAAGTGTTGGGAGGGAGTCGAATTCCAATGGAATTGGTCTAGAGGTGAATGAGAAGAGGAATCATAATGTATGGTCGAATATGGGCTCACATTAAGGTCCACGTCAGCTAGGTTGGTGTCGGGCCACTCAGATCGATCCATAAACATGGCAATGTGTTGTTGTGTATTAGCTACCATATTGCAGTGTTCTTCCTGGAGTTTCAATAGATGCTCTTGTGCTTTGTCTCGTTCTCTGCGAGTGGATCTCAAAATATCTTGGAGGTGAAACTACTGTGAGAGGTGTTACTTCAGTTCTTCCATGGATTGTGAATATACAATATAAATTAAATAATAATAATTATTTAATTTTAGATTTATGAATTCAGGGTTTGAGATCCTTTGTTTATGGTACCAAGAGACCGAGGATCCATCACTTTTTTCTACTTTAATGCAACAAAAAAAATTCTTAGCCATTCAAAATGACGAATGGCAAGGAGGAAAAAAAATGATGAGCTAATTTTTATTTTTTTATTTTCTTGTCTTTCTTGCTGAATTGATTAATTAATTAGTGTGCTTCTTCTCTGTATGTTTAGCGACACAGACCATTGATTCTTTGAACTACAAACAATTGAAAGGGATACTCATTCGGATCATGTGGTGTCAACGAGACCCTATAGCACGCAGGAGTGGATTCAGAAACATATTTATCAAGGTATGTTTTGAGCCTTCCCTGAATTTCATGTTTTATGGTATTTAGGGTTAGGGAATTATGATGTGATTGTTGTCTAATTGAATTTTCGAACATGGGTTGTGTTGGATGCTTGCAGAATATTAATGAGTCTATTTAGCATGCAAGTCTTCATGGATTGGATGGGAAAGGTAAGGGATATGGATTTGATCATTTTGAAATAGAGGACGCTACAAACACAGGTACTGAGAATGTTAATGGGATGTTGATAGAGGACAATCAACTTCTCAAATACATGGGAATAGATGTCTATCATTTTTCTATTTCCTAGCCCCACATATTTCCCAGTAGGTTTAATAAACAATGTGTTCACATATATAAATAAATGTACGGAACCATTGATTTCCATGACTCTTATTTCCATTTTTTATAAATTTACAGAGGGATCTTCAAGACAAAATTTTGTATATTTGCAAAAGAATGCTTTCGATATTTTGGAGTCCATGTCAAGTACTAGGTCACTGTAAACGAATTGATGGTATACTCAAATTATGGATACGATGTGGAGAGTTACGCCCCCAAACATTGTTCGTCTGGATTTGGAAACTTCACGGTGGGTAGTTACGCAACAGAACCTTATATTGTAAGCCACAATATACTTCTTGCACATAGTGCCGCTGTAAAAATATATAGGACCAAGTACTAGGTGAGATTATATCTTGTTTTCAATTGACTGAGCACTAAAATTTTTCTTTTGTTGACCCAACTTCTTGCTAAGAATATAGGATTTTGGAGACTCAGAAGGTTTTAATTCAGGTAAATGATAGATCGATGCTTTGCTAGCAGAGTCTTAGGTCAAGGTTTTTGCCATCTTTAGTTTGTACTGGTGATGTTTGATGATTTATTGAAAATTAAGTCATTTTCTCATCTTTCTTATAGAATCTGCTTGATCTAATCAAATTTTCCTGGTGTTTATATTGGTAATATCTCTAGGAAATGATTTGTTGTGGAAATGATTTGACTATGAAATGTTCAGAAATTTTGGTGGCACTTTTGATCCTTTATCCCTTAACGGCTGGCAAGCAATCATTGTAGTGAAGCTCAATCCCACGGTCAATTCTGGAAATTTTCTCACCTTGTGCTTGCCCGAACCAATTTTTCTGTCTTTTTGAAGCTTTATTGTCTTTGCAATACTTTTATGATCTGATTTGATGTTGAGATTTGTGGGAATTTTGACATTTTATCTGATTTTTAATAGTTGTTGCTTTTGGAGTGCTTAATATCTTGTTTCTCATCTGGTTTTTGCATCCTTGATAGTTTCCTTGGTTTCTGATATAATTCTCCTATATAACTTAATGATGAGCCTTTTGAATAGCTGCAATGCCTTTGAAACACGCGATGCTTATCAACGATTTCTGAAGAAATAGATATGTTATTCACCATTACAAGTTGTTTGTTGGTAAGATGCCTCATATTATAAAACTTGGTGTGGCTTGTAAGATATTTTCCCCATCTTTTTCTTGTACGTAGTGTAAGTGTTGTAATCTGTAATATTTTGATGCCTACTCATCCTTGAATACTTTTAAGGATTGCACATATTGTTAATCTTTGCATACCTTTCACGTAAATTCCATAATTTTTCATTCAATAGATACAAAATACAAGTTCTCGGCCTTACATACTTTTAGAGTGTAATCGTTTAATTTTTCTAAAACGTTGGGAAACGTCGGACATGTGAAAAAAACCGGAAACAGATTGGAGTACGGATTTCGGCTTTAAAAAAAACCCGATGCAAAAGACAAAACAAATAAACTCTGCCCAGTCAACCAATAAACTCAACGCAGTTAAACAAATAAACTTCGTGCACTAAGTAAACTCCGCGCAATAAACAAAATCCGTATTCAGTGCAGTTAAACAAATAAACTTTGTGCACTAAGTAAACTCCACCCACTAAATAAAATCCGCGCACTAAATAAAATCCGCGCAGTAAGTAAACTCCGCGCAACTATGGAATCGGGTTCGTAATCTGTAAAATCAAATAATCATTGTTTTTAATCAAATTAAAAACAATATGACGAATGCGATAAAAGAACCAAATGAGTTTACAAACTCAAATAAAAAACAAAGTAATAAAAAACAAAGTATTAATGGAGAGAACACCTCTTAAATACACAATAATAACTTCAATTCAAAAATGTTTTCAGAATCATATGTGATTACAATCTGTTTCAGGTATATATACACTAACAAATTGCCCCTTCGATCTTCTAAAAGGTTTAATCAAGGCGGTGATTGTGTTTGGTTGCCTTGAAAGGTTAAGGTGGCCACTATTTAAGTTATGTAAGACCACCATCTCACCCACCATCAGCAGCAGATCGAGATCCTACAGGTGCACATCCAGTAGCTACGTCCCTAGTCATTATAGGTGGGGGCAGAGCAAGCATACGAGCCAGGATCTTGAATGGAAATAACAAGAGCAAAGGTAGCACCTGTGGAGACAAAAGATCCACTTAGACCTTAGGTTCGGTTCCAAATTCATTGCCAGTTACAGGGGTAAAGGCGCGAGATCAATGTAAGCTGGAGTCTGGCCCTTACAGCCTCATCTAGGACTATCTTAGAGAGAACTAGTGGAAAGGAAGGCATGGTATGGTAAAGTGACTTAGTGAATCCATTATCATTCAAATGACTCAACCCTATTTCTATGACATTAGGAAATCGACACGTAGGAGAATGAATCAATCAAAAATCATGCTCCCTCCCTCTCTTTATTACAAAATATCAGAGTCATCCTTCATCAAGGAATGATGATTTCTTTTTTCTTTTAACCTTCTTCTAATGTTATGAACTTTTACATGAACCCCTACATGAACCTTCAAGTATATTCAACACCTTTCCTTCAACAAACTTCCTGAGAAACTTCATTGTCTTAGAGGGAAAAACAGAAGGATAATAATGCTCCAGAATCCTAAGCAAACCTTTGGTGAACTTTGAATGAACTTTTACTCAGAAGAAAAGATATAAACACACATTACAGAAGGATTTCTATTAATTTTTGCACAAAAGATTTACATAATTTTTCATACTTACAAACGTGACTTACGAATGCAAATTCACAGCTTTCAACCATAACACATTTCAGGATACCTCAGACCTAAGTAGAATATATCTCGACCTCATGAATTATCTGGAAACCCTTCATCTTCTAGTGCTACTGGAAAACTCTTTAAAAATACTTGTGAGCTTTGCCACTTTAGTTAATAGGCTCTCAACAGAGTACTCCCTGTGAAAACTATCAAACTCATGACAGAAAGACTCAGAGATCAAACAAGAGGGAGCTCAGAATACAAATACCAACAGACTTATGAGTTCTGCCACTTTAGTTCACAGGCTCCCAGTGGAGTAGTCCCTACGTAGACTATCAAACTCATGATAGAAAGACTCAGAGCTCAGATAGGAGGGAGCTCAGAAAACCAATACTAACCAAGAATCTAAGAATCGATGCCTCAAATGAGTGGCCCCAAGCCTTATTTATAGACTTTCTCTAGACTTCAGACTGACAGAACATGCAAGAATCGTCTTGAATGGTTAAAAAACTCTTTTAGTATAGACTGAAAGAATTTTCCATAAATGCTTTACTTTCCAATAGATTCCTTAGAATGTGGGTCAAACCGCACCAAACGTCGGAGAAGTGCTCTGAGTTCTAAGTATTTTCATGAAAATAAAATCATACGGAGAAGATAATAAGAATGATCACAATACATCCCCATATTATATGTTTGGGAATAAACTCCACTATTTTCCCAATCTTTTGAGTAAATCTTACGTACTATGATTGTTCGTCCTTGGAATGATAGTGCAAAGATTCTCGTTTTTACAAGCCATTGGAGATGATGAGTTGCATACGTTGACAAGACCATGTCATTCAAAGAGATCATGGATTTATCTTAGTGGAATATATTTGGATGTGCATTATATATTTAAGTATGTTGGGTCTACTATGCTTTTGTTGATGCCAAAGTCTTTCCACCAATCTGATAGACAAACATGATTTAATCCCCTAATACTAGTATATACACTTCTTAATTTCAATAATGTGAAATATTTATTATTCCTATTTTCTTTCCTGAGAAAATTCCACCATGCCTTTTTGTATTCACTGTAATTCATGTCTGTTCTGGTGAACTTCTGTGTGGGATCTTGATCTGGACAAAGAGCATAGGAGAGGGGGCCTATAAAGTGAAAAATATTGATGACATAATCCCGCATTATTATTAGACCATTTCCAAATCAAGTTTATATCTTTGAAGGTGTAGCATAAAGCTGAAGTAGCATCATCTGCACCTCTGTCGACCTTCCATAAATCATGTCTGGAATGTTTCCAGTATAAAATGGGGTTCATCTGAGTTCTGGAATATAATTTGGTAGGAGATGAATTGGATTCAAATTTATATCAAGAACTTCAGTTCTTCTGAGATTCCATGTAGGTTTCCATAATTGGTCATATATTTCCCAATCTTCATTGTCTAGGATATTCCTTATTTTTTCACCTCCCTTTTTTCATTCAGTAACAATGACCAGACAATGGCTTTATAAATTTGATCTTTCTTGTTTTGTAACCACGTTCACTTGTTCTCACTCACTTGCACACGGTCGCTTGTTTTCACGCTCGCTTGAATGTTTTCCCTACTGAGAAAATGAGGGATAAAATTTTCAGAGCCTTTGATGTGTTCAATATCAAAATCAAAATTTGCAAATAGAGCTTTCCATATTGCAAATTTTTCTTCACTTACTTTAGTGATTTTCTTATGTAACACCTTGTTCATTGTAGTAGCATCAGTTCTAAGCAGAATTTTTTTATTGATGAGTGTTTTCCCTTGACCAAGTTTTGTGGATTCTTGGTCATGTTTGACCTATTTTTGGGGCTTCGACGGGCTGTCAAAGGCAGAGCACAAGACGAAGAAGAGATCGTGGGATATCAACCCCCTTTTAGGGATTTTTGGGTTTTGGTACTATGTAACGGGTATGGGAATGTCGGTACATGGGTTTACCCATACTTAGGCCCACTATTGTAATTTATATATAGAAGACTAGGTGATGTAATAAGAGAGGTGGTAAGTTGTGATAAGTGCTAGAGATCTGATCTATGTGATCAAGGGATTGTAAGAGTGATAAGTGATAAGTACCTGGTTTGAGAATACTATGTGAGACTTATAGAGATATGCACAAGTAATTGTAAGAAGGATTGGTGGTATACCCTAGCTCGAAGAAGGAGGATCTGGCAGAGTGCACGCAGATCTCCTGTCTTCTGCGGAGTAGGACTTTGATGCTATGTGCTTATAAGAATCTTGACAAAGATAATAAAGAAGAGAAGAGTTGGTGGAAGTATCCCCAGGGTGGGGGTGAACCACGTACATGTTGTGTTGTTATGCTTTGTGCGATGTATTGATGTGTTTATGTCTTTACTTGCTAAGTGCTTTGATATAGATAGATAGATCTGTTTATGCTTTGTGCTAACGATGTATATGGATGTTATATTTGAACTATGTGAATGTGATTAGTGCTTGAATCTGTTATATATAATATACATCTCTATGATAAGTGCTTAGATACATCTGATCTAGATGAATGGTGAAATACTTTGTTTTATCTGTGGAGTAGATAATGGTCAAATATTGATGAACTGTCAGTGCTAAGTGCTCTTTTAAGTATTATAGTCACAGATTTGTGTCCTAGCTAAGGTTGTATAAATGTGAGTCCTGCAACTACCCTTGCATCTATCTTAGGTGAGACTTCATATTCTTTGTAGGTGTTGCCAAAAGGGCTAGTAGTTAGGGTTTTGTTGGTGCGTTGTTGTAGCGTTGAAACCTGGGTTTTCCCCTGTGCCAACAAATGGTTCCATTGTCAGGACCTGAAACTATGATTTCTAGGAAATGGGGAAGAAGAAGCTTTGTGGAAAGATACGACCCAAAACTGTGATTGCTGGGAACTGAGGAAGAAGAATCTTTGTGCAAACATCCAACCTGAAATTGTAAAATCTCTGTGCATAGATTTGTTTCCCTAGTGCGCAACATTCCACTTGACTTATGAAGCTCTGTGCCAAGAAAAGAGGACATATCTGAAGAAAAGAGGTAATATCTGGAAGCTCTGTACTCTGATAAAGGTAAGAATAGTGAAAAGTTATAGATCTGAAAGCTTTTTGCTCTATAGAAGTAAGATTAGTGGAAATTTTTGTTTCAACAATATGGATCTAGGTATGTTTGATAGATTTTTTCCTAGATTGAAAACTAGGGAACTAATAGATGAAAGAAGGTTTTCCATGCATAGATCTGATAAGAATAGTGAAAGATATGTTATATCTATGCATAGAAAGAATATTTGGACTAACAAGTGGATGCAGGATCCTAGAAATAAATGTTTGCAGGTTAGCTACTATGAATATGGATGTTAGATTTGACCTATGTGAATGTGCTTAGTGCTTGAATCTGCTAGATCTAATCTATCTCTTTATGCTAAGTTCTTAGATACGTTATATCTGAATGAATGATGCGATGCTCTATTTTATCTACGGAGTAGATAGTGGTTAAATATTGATGAACTGTCAGTGCTAAGTGCTCTGTTAAGTATTACAATCAAAGATCTGTGTCCCAACTAAGGTTGTAGACACTGGAGTCCTGCAACCACCCCTGCCTCTACCTCAGGTGAGACCTCATCTACTTCGCAAGTGTTGTTGAAAGGGCCGGTAGTTAGGGTTTTGTTGGTGCACTGTTATAGCATTGAACCCTTGGTCTGCCCCTGTGCCAACAATGAGATAAATTTCAAACTTATTGATTGCATTGAGAGCTGCCTTTATTTCTTTGTCAATTGTTGCATAGTTATTTCTGTTGTCAATCCAGGTTCCTGAAGCAAATTGTATGATATCTTCATGTGGCTTTGATCTCCCTGCCTTAACTTGTTTAAGAACTACTCCCCATCCTTGGTCACCGGCATGGAACTTCGACAGAGGAATATATTGAGATTATTAAATTTACTGAGGATAGTGGATCATTTTCTATGTTACTAGGAAAGCCTTGGATTGAAAGAGATTAGGCTAGAAGGAAGGAAGAAGAAGTTTTAGAGTAGAAGAAGCAAGAGTTAAAAGATTTCATGACTAGAAGGA
>CBVK0102706099.1:0-10857 GCA_900067695.1 Picea abies
GAAATGTCTTATTAATATTGACCTTTATTACATCCGAATACATTGATCTAGCTATGTGCGGGTTAGGACCTTAACAATCGGGCAGTCTCCTCCGATGGACATGTTGACTTGTCTAAGGAGAGTGGCCTAGGGTTTTGATTTTCTCCATGTATTAGCATCGAACATTCTTCTCAAATGACCATGCTGACTTGGCTAAGAAGAATGACCTAGGTGTGGTATCTATCCTTGATCATGTGACTTGACAAGGAACATTGGAGACCCAAGGTGCTATGTGGGAGAAGCATACATCAATTGGGTGCATTCTAAAGAAGACTACATCAACTAGGCTCAAATACAACCTTTATATGAAAAAATAAATCCAAGTATAGAGAATGCATCCCTCATTGAGAGGGAGTGTTGAAGTTTTTAAACTTCGGGTAGTCATTATCCACAAGAAAGTACATGAAGACCCATCTACACCATTAAAGAAATCCCAGGAATAAATTGAAGACCATAGAAGAGAAGTCGACCTCCACAAGTAAAAGACATAAAGAAATAAATTAAAGTTAACTATCCAAGAAGAGGAGTCATCCCCACATGAAAATACAGGTGATTTGAAAAGTATAAATAGAGGCCAATTCATTTCATTATGTCAGACACAGGTATCTCCTCATCTAATGTGCACTAGGTAGTTTCTTCATGCCAATTGTATCATGCCAAATGCATTTCTTGGTCTCTTTACTTATGCACTATATTTTTGGAGAGGCACTAGGATTGGGGGAAGGATATTCTTGGTTGTTCTTGGTTATCTTATTGAGGCGCTAACTCTTGGAGGTGCTAGGATTGGAAAGGAAATTCTCTGTATGGTATTTTTGATCTGGTGACGGTGATGTATTGGTAATATCTTGGACTAAATTATTCTATAAGAAAGGTTGTTTGGTTTTCTCCCAAGGTTGGGTTTCCCACGATAGAATATTTTATTCTTGTATTGTATTCTCTTATCTATTGTGCATGGTTAATATTTCTATATACTATTATTTCCACTGCATTTTTATAGTTGAGATTTACAGTGTATATTTATTATATGATAAATGTAGTATGAAAGTAAATCTTTTTTTTAATCATAAGGTAATAACTACCAAGATTTGAGAATTAGAAAATTAAACACTAAGCCCCCAAAAGTCCCACAACTTACGCTAAATATAGATAGCCATGGTAGGGATAACTTCTTCACTTACCACCAGCAAAATCACTCGAAAAAAACATGCCTTCAGTGGTTCAATTCCATTACCTTAGTTATCAACCAACTATTGGATCAATAAATATTAAATGATGAACAACCCAACAAAGTATAAAATGAAGAGACCAATGATGAGGCTCCCCTTGAATATGCTATGTTATTATGGGATTGGTGTATTGACTCAAATGATGAGTAGATTGAATAAGTTTTTATGTAAATACATCAATTGTAAAATATTCCCCTAGAGGCTACAACCTATGTAGCAAAGGTCATGTTCCCAACACTTTGTCTTCTCCAAAGATCAACATCCCCCTTAGGAAAAACAATCCTCACATTCCCACTTTTAAACCAAGCACCCCAACCCCAATAAAATCCAGTAGTAAATTTCATACCCATGTTTTAGCCAACAATAGAAAATCGAGTATGTCAAACCTGGATACAAACAATAATAATCCCAACACTTCAATACCTAACAATAAACCCAATGGGTCACAACCCAACACAACAACAAGTAAACTATAAATGCATGCTTTAGACTACAATGTTATAGAATATATGAAGAAGAATAAAGATAACATTTCTATGTATGATATCTACTCACTAGCCTAACAACATGTTCTCCTTGATGATGTTTTTCATTCCCATAATCCTCAGAAGAAGATTATTTCCACAACCAAAAACATTCTAAAAGCTTCTAAAATGAAGGAAATACACAAAGTAGAGATCAAATATGCCATAAACACAACAAGTATAGTTGCACATTATAAGTCACAAGTCCCCCCTTTTCTAGTTACATACGATATTTTCAATTTCAATGTGCATAATTTCTTAGCGGACTCTGGTGCTTCTTCTACCATCATGCCCTATTCAGTCTACCAGAGAATAAATGTTGTCTCACAATTGACCACCATAAGGATCATATTTTTAGAAAGGTCAAATGTTAAAGTAAAAGGAGAACTTAAAGATGTCATTATTAGACTTGTATTTAATCCTAGAGTTCATCAAGTAATTGACATTATTGTTATCGACATCCTAGAAATTTATGGTTTGTTGTTGAGTAGGGATTGGTCAACTAAGCTTCAAGGTTATTTCTCCACTGATTGGTCCCACTTATGGATACATTACAAAGGTAAACACAATCAGATTTGTGTTGACAACAAGGCTCATATGAAGCACACAGTAACAAAATTGGAAGGTAAAAATGAGCCTATCAACTTTTCTCATACTGTTTTGGGTAATTATTTCTTAGAGACTGACCTTGGTTGTTATTAAGCACAACCATATAAATTTCAAACAGAAACCCAGTATGAACTACTTCCATGCGATCAGACTAATGATAATGCTTGTATAATATTAATTGAATTAGGTTATTGTATAACTAACCTACCTATATATATTGACATTTGGACTATGTTCTTTGACGACTCCAAATATCATGAATGATCCAGGCTAGGATGTATTCTTATTGATCCACAAAAATTCAAAACTCTCATATCCTGTCACCTAGATTTTTAATGCACCAACAATACCACCGAATATGAAGTGTGGTCCAAGGTCTGAAAAGGGCAATCGACCTCAAGGTAAAGTTCCTTCGGGTATTTGGTGATTCAAAGATAGGTATTTGAAAGGTAAGAAACACTATCCATCTCCTGTCTCCTCACTTGAGAGGTACCAACAAGATTTATGTAATATACTATATTCTTTTGAAGCTTTTAACATTGAATCTATACCTCATTGCCAAAATGTTGTTGCAGACATTTTGACAAATGCAACCTCTAGATATATGCCTCTTAATGACAATTTTTCTATTGAAATCATGTTTAGGCATTCTCTACTGGATAATGTCATGAACTAGAGAGTATTTAATAATAATACTCAGATCATAAATTTCCTCACCATTTCAGATGCCTTTCAAGACTTAGTTATAGATGATGAAACACAAAATATCTTTGGAAATTACCATGATGAAGCAAGTAAGGTGAAAAAAAATTGCATCCTAAGAAATGTGTTATCATTAGAAAAGTTGTTCAAATTTCAGACTAAGTTCAAAAAACCATTGAATCTAAAGAATAATATCTCTACCACGATGCATGTCTTGGTGAATCTAAGTACTCCTGAAAAACCTAAGCATATAAATCTTGGCTCTTGTTGTTCGGAGGAAGAAAATCATATGTTTACACAATTGTTCAAAAGGTATCATGATGTGTTTTCCTAGAAATATGAATATTTTAATACTTATGGCACTCATATCATTCAACATGTGATTCCAATCAAATAATGTGTCAAACCATTCCATTAGAAGTTGAGAAAAATACATCTGACCCTTGAACTACTCATTCAGAAAGAATTAAAGAAGCTACTAGATGCCCAGATCATATTCAAGGTCTATCATTCAACTTGGGTGTCTAACATGGTTATTTTCATAAATAATTTGGGAGAAATAAGGGTTTTCATAGATTTCCAAATCCAAACCAAGCCTTCGATAAAGACAACTATCTAGTTCCCCCCATGGAACAAATCTTGGTCTCTGGTTCTGAAATGTTTTCTTTATTGTACGTGTTTTCCGACTACAATCAGGTTCACGTAGCAGAACCACATTGATTAAATACCACCTTCAGGATGAAGTGGGGGACATACGTGTATCATAGAATTCCCTTTGGTTTAATTAACGTAGGGGATACCTTTCAAAGAGCTATGTGTATCTCTTTCAAAGGTCTAGTCGGTCAAAGTGTGGTGATATATCTTGACGACATCACTATTTATTCGAAACAAAGAGCTAATCACTCAAAGCACTTGAAACATATATTTGAAAGATGCATAAAATACGACATATCTTTAAATCCAAAGAAGACCATATTTGTTGTTTTAAAAGGAATTTTGTTGGGGCATGTTATTTCTAAATATGGGATTTCAGTGGACCCAGAAAGAACTAAGGCTATCATGCAAATCCCATCATCGCACAACAAAAAATACATGCAGATCTGTTTTGGTAAGATCAATTTCGTAAGAAGATTTTTTTTGTATTTTGTAGAAACTGTGAAGCCTCTTCAATGAATGATTAATAAAGATGCTCAGTTTAAATGGACATCTGTTGAAAAGGATCCCTTTGAGAACATCAATTCCATTATAGAAGTTGCACCATCTTTACAAATTCCATATTTTACTAAGGACTTCTTCTTGTACACTTTTTCATCAGAACATTCTCTTGCATCCATGCTCACACAGAAGGAAAAACAAGGGAATGAATTCCCCATTGCAGTCATGAGCATTGGATTACAAGGTGTTGAACTTAATTACCAACTAGTAGACAAGAAAGATTGTTTCATCCACAAAGATATCAAATAGTATAGACCATATAATTTTAAGAATCATACCAAAGTGATCGTTTCCTCACCCAGAGGTTAGATCTCTCTTTGTACAGAGAGCGTTGGGAGAGAGAAGAGGTAATTGGATGACTACCTTACAAGAGTGTGAAATCTAATTTAAAACAAAAAATATCATCAAAGTTCAAGGTTTTTGTAAGTTAGCAAATAGGATTACAGATGCTAAAAATCAAGAAGAAGACAGATGGCAAGATGAGCCAATTCTCTACATGCAACAATTTCCATATGTCCCATCTGTTGAGAATTAATATTACAATGATTTCAAGTAGTAACTTCAACATGGTACAACTCTGGTTCATCTCAATGCCAAGCAAAAGAGAGCACTAAGGATGAAATCAACACAATATCAGTTGGTCCCTGGTATCTTGTTCAGGAAATAATACAAGGGAGTTTTACTATGTTGTATTGAAAAATGAGATGTTGATAAATTCCTTAAAGACCTACATAATGGATCAACTAGAGAACATTTCTCAGGCGAAGCAACAACTCACAAAATATTAAGATTGAGGTACTATTGGCCAACATTGTTTAGGTATTCTCATGCTTACTATCGTGGTTGTGACACTTGCAAAAAATCAACTAGAAGAGAGAGAAGAGAAGTTGTCCCACTTCAAGATGTTGTTGTTGAAGACTCCTTCGAACAATGGGGGATATATGTTTTCGATGATATTAATCCTCACTCATCCATACAACACAGGTATATCCTAGCCATTATTGATTACTTTACATGTTGGACTAAATAAATACCACTAACTAAAGTGAATGATGAAGTGGTAATGAATTGTCTTGAACAACATAGCATAACCATGTTTGGAGTGCCTAAATCTCTTGTATTCAATAGTGAAACATATTTTTCATCACTTAAATTGGATGAGTTTTCTTTAGAAAAGGGGATCACCTTAAATTATGTGGCCAATTATTATCCTCAGTGAATTGGCCTGGTCGAATCTACAAATAAGAATCTAATTCACATTCTAAAAATAAATTTAGTTGATCAACAAAGAAATTGGAATAACATGCTACCAAATTCCCTCTGGGGTGCTTGTGTTACCCCCAAGGCTACCATAGGGACCTCTCCTTACTTACTTGTCTGCGAGGAAAAAATTATTCTTCCTTCAAATATTTGTCTTTCTTCCCTCCAACTTACCCAACAGTCTTGCAGGAGAGAATGTCCCTTCATACAAAGATGCATTGATACTTCGTTGAACCTAGAGGAGAACTATGATAAATAAAAAACCAAGTTTGAAGATCACCAACAAAGCATTAAATTTTGTTTTGATAAAAATTCTACTGGCGAGAAAGAATTTCAGGTTGGCAACCTTGTTCTCAAATGGGACAAGTCACATGAAGATAAATGGAAACACTCAAAGTTTTAGCAATTGTGGCTTGGTGATCAAAGAAAATATTGGCCTAGGAACTTACCATTTACAAAATCTTAAATGGGATAAAAACCTCCTCCCCTTTAACGACCAAATCCTGAAACACTATGTCAGTTATCCCTCGAGGAAGCTCATCCCCCATACATAAATATAATAGTTTGATTTTTGTATTGATTTTCTGCTTAATTTTCATTTACCTTTATGCATTTCCGGCTTTTGATTTCATGGTTTACATTTTTTTTAATTTTGGTCTTAGTTGGTTTTTATTTTTTGTCTTGAAAATTATCACTCTCAAATCCACCAAAATTTGATGGTTTGGACATGAATATTGTTTGAGGTGTAATGCATCTAGTTTCAAAATCTTGAGAATCTGTAGTTTGGATTCTAAACTTTAATTCATCTTCATATGTATAAAATAGTTTTGCATGATCTCAAGTCATACCCAGTAGTGAAACATAGTTTATCAATGTATGAGCATTGTACACTTAAAATACAACAATGAAACAAGCCAAGGATTATGTCTAAGAACATATTTTTATGTTTGTTTGAACTAAGGATAAATGGTTTCAGAAAGGAATTCATAGTACTCCAGAGAATGATACTCAAGGAATTAACTCATTTATAATCTAGTTATAAAATTTCACCTTCATAGGTGTCATCCCTGATGCCTTTAAAGGAATAATGGAATCCCCCCCCCCATCCACCTTTCTCTGGATAAAAGAGAATAAAATTATAAAAGGTAAAGGCTTGGGGAAAGGTGTTCCAAATCATGTGGGAAATGAAAGTCTCTCTATCGGGGCTATGGACGCTCACTGGAAGAAAAGCAAGGCTTGTGACACTGGGGTGACTCCATTGGGGCTATGTATGCTCACTTAAAATGGAGAAACACCAAATAAATGCATAAGAAACTTGTATTTTCAGCATTCTCGATGTTTCAACTCACTATAGTACTTCTCATGCCTTCTTGAAACTAATTCCATTTTGAAAAATTTATTTCATGGTAATAAATTTGTTCTAGGAATGGTTATGATTTCTTCTTTGTATTATACATTTTCAAAAAATATATGGGACCTACTCTTTCTCTCCATGTTCATGCATCATTGTGCTTCTATTTTCAAAAGTTAATGTTTGGGTACAACTTTGCAGAGATTCATTGCTTTGCCTAATGTGTCTCCATTTTTTGTGCCAAGCATAAACAACCTCCTTTTTCTTGTATATTTACTTGTAAATCCTCTCTCCAAGAAAATGGATCCCCCTTTTCTCTTCTATAAAAACTTCTTAGCTTGAATTTTTTTCTTTATGGTTGATTGTTGATTACCCCTCTTTAAGTAGGCCTTTCTAGTTTTCTTAAGTTTGGACAAAATTGCATTTTTTTTCTTGGCACTTAGAAAAAATTTCCAGATAAGTTTCATTCATCGAAAAAGTTATTATAAAATACTTCGATGTATACCAAATGATTTCCCCTCAAGTCCTCTGGAACCCATCGAAGAACTTCCCTTAAACTTCTCTGAAACACTGTTTTCACCATTGGTGGAATTAATTCCAACTCCTCCAGTTTGACCGAAGGATTTCTTACAAATCCTTCGATCAAACCAGAGGAGTTCCCATCTTCTCCTCCAATCCTCACCAGCACACTTCTTGTCAATTCCTCCAGTATACACTAGATAATTTCCCATGATGTCTTCTGGTGAATATTAGAGGACTTCCCACAAATGCCTCCAATGAAATTGGAAACCTTTCCATCATCATCTATGGTAAAGGCATCAAAACCTTCCCTAGTTTCATTTATTGCATGCCACTATTATAAAAGGGTTCTCCCCCCCAATCACTAAACCATAATTTTGTCGAGTTCCTGCGAGGAATATGAGAAAGAGAGCACCAAAGTGAGTACACCAATAATCCATTAAGGGAGAAAGATTATAGCATCATCAAGTTACCACTGTTCACATTTCATTCAACATTTAGGTATGCCCTAAATCCCTTCCATGCATTCACTTATTTAAAATTAGGGTTATTTCTTTTTCCAAAACCAAGGCTTTATTTATGCTAGCTGAGATTTCCATTCCACCCAACTGCCTCCCTAGCTTCCCTTTGATTATTATCTTTGGCTCTTCATACCCCATAATTGTAATTTAGTTCCTCTTCGGTTTTGACCTCACCCATCACCTTCCCTGAATGACAAACTGCCTCAGAATTACCAAACTTCTCTTGTAAGGTCAGACAAGTCTTGGACTAACCCTATTAGGGATAAATCCTGAGTTGGTCCATGCTCCCTTATTGTATGACAAATACAATGATTTTTGAAGTCACTTCTTGGAACTATACTGACCATTAGACCCACAAATGCATTGAAATCCTATCCTTATCCCTTTATATGATGCATCTCGTGCCATACATCACTTTGTAATTCAATCAAGCCTCCAACAATTGAGCCTTTACCACTTCTCTTTCACTCCCTTATCATTCAAAGCTGTACACACTAGAACTGGTGAGATTTGAACCCAAACCATGGTCTCTTGAGACTTTGAACCCGAACCCTAAACTTCAAGAAATAACCCATTTCCACAATTTAGTTCAATTTCGAATATTCTTTGTAATCAAATGAATTCATGAGAATGACTTGGGCACCAATCGAAGAAGTTAACAATATTATCTTTGGTCCAACTAGAGACCTTTGCACAAACTCCTTTGGTCCATTCAAAGGGCTTGACAAAAGCCTCTCTTCTCTTCACTAGATGAGTTAACACAATCTTCGTTGGTTCTCCTCAGAGGAATTAATATACGCTCCATAGATTTATCATATCACTTTATGAAATTGATGCCATTGGCCAACGATGATCATGGTACAAATTTCTCCTGTCTTCACTATAGGAGTTAACACGTTTCCCTCTAGTTCTACTAGAGGACTTTTCATAAACCCCTTCGAGATATACACTCACCCACTAATGCACTTTTCACAAACTTATTATGGTGTACACTAGAGTTCTTCACATGAACTAGTCCAATATACACCATATATTTTCATACAAACCTATCTGATATACACTGGAGTAGTTCTTGTGAACTGCTCTAGCTTTGAATTTCTCATCCATTAGCTAGAATGACCTTTTGGGTTTTTCAAATTGCCTCTTCACCAAAGATTAATTTTCCATAATGTATGCCATTATACTATCATCATTTAATGATGATCTACCACCAAGAATCAACACAAGTAAATCCTTGGGTACTTCACATGGATTACTTAAATTGTTTTAGGACTTAATTTTGTCTTTGGACTAATTTCGTCTATGCTTTGCATATTCATAAATTTCTCCAAGGAAGAAGGAAAATAGTAAAGCACCTGCCACAGAGGATTTAGGGAGTTGATTCCATCATGAAGATGAACTCAAAATCGAAGGAGCGATGTATGATGACATAACCAGATTCCTAGAAAATGCAGAATCTGAGCTCAAGTGGGCGGATTTTATCAAATGTTCAAGAAACATAATTTTTTCGTCAAGGTAGAGGATCAAGATGAGCTTAGAATTTTCAAAAACATCAGGAAGTTTGGGATACACTACTTAGTATCCCATGCTACAATATACCCCTATGTTAATGTCATTTTTTGGATCCTTAAGCATATAGAATTAGGAAACAAGGACATCTGCAATGCTCAGCGAGATTCTATAGCCTCATTCCAGCCCACAGATCTAGCAAAGTGTTACATTTTGGAGAAAGGAACATGAAAGATAGATAATGAACTTGTCAGTGGATTAAAGAATATGGCCAAATACCTATGATGCATTTGGTACAAACGAGATAAATAGTTTAAGCTCATACCAACTGGTGGATACCCTACAACCTTAATAAGGAATCCTTATCAATACATGGTGTTACACACCTAAATTTCACACCACCAAATGTCACACTTAAGTGTCGTATGGAACTCACTAAGTGCCTCATTCACTTTATCAAGTGTCATATGCATATTACTAAGTGTTTCATGCACTTTATTAAGTATCACAACTTTGACACCATGGAAGGATATTTTTCATAATCCCTAGTCATTGTGGAGTAGAAAAACTCATCATGAGAAGGTCGAAACAATACCTTTTACCTTGATATTTTGACCATTTTTGAAGGTCAATGCTCCCATGCCCATGTATAAGGAGTGTTGAAATATTGTCAACACACCCCTTCCCATGTATAGGGAGTTTCATTAACACCCTGTGCTTAGTGTTGAGGGAGCATTGAAGTGGTTAGAAGAAGTTATGGATATCCCACCTTATTCTAAGGGTTAGTTCTAAGAAGATGAGGTCAAGGATTCAAGTCATATCTCATGGCTCCATCTTAGGTAAACTCAATATCCACGAGATAAGCTAAATCCCAACTTATGGAGCTAAATCCTCAACCATTTCCAAAAATAATCCATGATAGTTAAGCCTCCAAATCCTATATAATGAGTACATTCTAAGGTGAAAAGGGGAAGAGAATCCATGAGACCATCATACTTTTGATATTGAAACATTCAAGAAAGGGTTGGATAGGAGAGCTTTGGAGGAGCTGTTGCAACATCAACTTTGATTGTAAGTGATTCATTATTTATTTCCATTAATACATAACGTGGCCTATTCCATTCATGTTTTGTGTCACTTGTTACATATATGTCTATTGTTGTTAAAGTCATCATAGATATATCTATTGTCACTTAACAATATAGTGTAGAAGAAGGAGATTTCTCTTGTTCCTTGCAAGTCTTTTCTTGCATCTAGGAGCTTGGTCAACAAGGTCAAAGATTGGAGCAGAAAGGACAACCATCGTGAAAAGGTGAGCCATATATCTCTTTCCTCTTACTTTGATTTTTGAAATAGGTCTAAAGGGAAAGTAGTTACCATTT
>CBVK0102706224.1:0-18044 GCA_900067695.1 Picea abies
CCTCCACCCAAGGCTATAAATGTATAGGAGTACCTTCAACACTCTCAAATCAAGAAGGTCCAAGGAAGACAACGATGTTCTTCCTAACAAGATAAGGTGAATGCAAATTCTCAAAATAAGGGTTTCCAGGTAGAGGGGACAATCTTAGACACTAGGGAAATAGGGAACTTGCAGGATAATATTCAAAAGGCCAGGATAATGGTGCATTTCTTATCGATCTTTGTTATATTTTTCCTCCACTCCAAGGCTCTATTTTATACTCCATTTTTATGCTTGGAGTCATTATGTACGATATTTATTAATTTATGGAATGAAAAAACCCGTAAACTCCTAGAAATGTTGAGATTATATTTTTTATCCAAAATTAACATATACATAGGTTGCTAATAGAGAACTCACATACATACGTGAGTTTGTTTAAGTAAAGTCCTATACACTTTGATAGATGGGGGTTTTAAATCAGTTTTTAAGTAACTAATGTTTGAGGGTGGTACAATCACTATAAGTCAGGTAGGAGCACAAAAGAGGTGATCCTCGTACTTCACCTGAAGTATTCAATCTGACTGTTATGGTATGAGTCTGCACTATGAGAATAAAGGAGTTGAATTCAAACATAGTGAGACATTGTTTGATTACCGATCATTGATGTATACCATTAACTGTTTGATTACCGATCATTGATGTATACCATTAACAAATGTGAGACAACCCATCATTGATGGTAATGGGATTCAAGGTACATATTACAATATAACAAGTTTGAATACATGATCTAATTGATTAGGGGACATTGATGTATTCCCACTTTCAATAGAAAGGGAACCTGCCACTGACGACTATAATCCCCAAGGTACTAAAAAAAACTATAAATACTTGTCCTAGATAAATATGTACTGAAGTTGATTGGAAGAGATCCGCTGGAGGGAAGGAATTAAGGCATCCTCCATCATCCAACATGAGGGGTAGCAGAAGGCCAAATATTTGGAAGGAATCAGACATAAATATTGTAAGGAACACACCGAGGTGTGATTTTGACATGCACCAGATGGAATAAAACATGGAAGAGACTCTATGAACAATATCCAATGATGAAGACTACTGAAAAAGATGAGAAATCCACCAATGGGGTCAAATGGAAACCAAGTTATTGCACAAATCCCTATGTGTGATGATGGTTATTGATGTTAAACACAAGGGAAACCACTTAGTCAACAATTTATGATGGTTTTTCATCTGCTAAGTGCAAGGTCACCTATCAATATGGAAATAGGTCTAGGGTGTAACTCTAGGTCAAAATCTCAGATAAATGAGTTGTAGTCGATAAGAGAATACCCTTTATCAAGAATTCGAAGGGGACCTCCGATACTAGCATGAGTGGTATACAAATATACTTGTGAAACTAAGAAATATTTGACTGACACAGGAAGGGTGACTTGGAAAGATAAGGTTTTTGCAGAGTGGCTGACAAATGTTGAATTCCTTTGAATAGAGACACGACACAACATGTGACCTAGGAAGCAAGGACTATAAACTAGGACACATCTATGATATAGGAGGCATCGACAAATGCTCCATACAACTGAAAGAAGAACCAACCAAAGGAGATTCAACTCAATAATGAGGAAAAATCCTCCTAAATCCATATTAAACCCATAATGGTGAGATAAAGACTCATAATATCATTCTTTGTTCAAGGGAGACATAACTAGATACCATTTAAAAAAGATTTAGAATCATTCCCATCCTTCTTTTTTTTTTTTTTGTCTTTTTCATATTATAAAGCCTGAAAAATAATAAAATAATTCTATAGTCGAGTGGAGGAAACGATTTTTGTAAGCGGGAAATCTAATTCCAAGTGCAATGAACATACCTATGCTCAATTAAAGGAAAACATATGTAGGATATGGGAACTTGGGGGAATTTTCCTCCATGGATAAGGTGTCAAGTTGTAGAGGAAACAAATTTCAAGGCTTGTGACTATTCAAGAATGCATACAATTGACTTGTACAACAAAAGGCAGAAGTCGACATTGGGCCCGAAAAGCGCAAGCGGTTAATATGCAATGCATATACAACTTAACATGAAATTTTAGTACACCCATGAAGAGGTACACTCTACCATCTGTAAACGACACCTATAAAGCATATTAAAGGTATAATGCCATGAATGAATGGGGTTGACCCTATGGAAAATATGTGATCGATACAGATAAATGCATTGTGCAAGCATAAATGGAACCTATGCTAAATGCTAGTAAAGAACACAATACCTATTGAAGAGTCTGAAAAATTGTGACATATGTAGCAACATATGTTAGAGGGAGTCCTGTAGGTAATGGCCAAAAAAGGATTGAGAAGAAGATATGCAACTTCAATGCAAAGCCATGGCATGACTAAACATGTCTCTTGATCCTATGAAAGTATTTCAACATGGGTGCGAAACTATGAACACGGTTCTAAATAGGGCACCCATGAATGGTATCTTTCTCTACCACATGAACTACAACACTTCTAAACAACGAATAAGTTTCCATGTCGCAACTTAGTGGGGTCGATACTAAGGAAAAATGAAATAAGAAACAAATAATGAAAAAATGCATAAAAGGTAAAATATAACCTATATTATAGTTTCGAGGTCATTTTATGTCATAACATATCGACATAGAAGAAAAGGTAGAAAATGAAAATGTCTTCAAATTCCTATATAGAAGACCAAAAATGCTCACATAGAAGTTAATAAGTCCAATATAGAAACCTCTGATGAGAAAAAGTATTATGGAATACGAAACTTGAAAACAAGAAACCCTAAAAGTACAATATGTAAAGAGAAACACATAGACTTATGGCTTATGCATCGTAGTGCTCCAGGTAGAGCCCATTTCTAGGCTCAATCCAAGGGTTTATTTGGAAACAAACTTGTAAAGTTTCAAGTTCAAGAAGAGGTCGAGGATCCATAAGCATAGCTTCGAGGATGGTCTCATCTAAAGGAAACTCAACATCCATGAAACCGAGGCTCGAAAACACACAAGATCAAGGTCTTACAAACAACAAGATCAGTCTCAAGAGGAAACAAAAAAGTCCCTCGAAAGAGAATTGGGAAGTGAAGGATCATATGTTGTAATATCCCCACTATAATCCTCATTTTAATTATTCATATTGTAGATATGAAAACGGCTATGGCCAAGTGATGTAATATGTGAATTGTATTTATATTTTTAATAAATATAATGTGACACAATATGTAAAGAGATGGGGGTTGATTTATCCACAAGAGGGGGAATGTCTAAAAATGTCCAAGAGGAACCCAAGGAGGAAATTAATTATAGGTATTAATCCAACCCAAATTTCTGAATTTTATTACCATTGGGAATAACTTCTATTTTTATGTTTGAGTGTATAAAAACCCAATCATTAATTACCTGTCAGGGGTAGGTGTATAAGTGACATCCATAGTTATTGGAAGCATGGGGTTGTATTACAATCCAAACTGGGAAGAGTGAGAAGTCAACCATATTGGGAAAATAGAGGAAATTAGTATTGCAGAGAATAAAAAATTTTTCACATGGAGTTTTGGGCATGAACATTAAGAGAGAGTAGGGAAAGAGAGAACCATAGCTAAACTAAGAAGGACAAAAAAATTATGGAGCATACTGGAGCATTTTTTGAGTGTAATGGAGCTATAAATTGAAAATCCAAGTTGTCAGTCATGAAGAGTGAACTCTTGGGTGAGTTGAACTATGACAACAAGTGTTGTTGTTGTTTTTGCTAGTAGTTTTCCTGGAAGCAAGTTCCCTTGAGTTCCGTTGTTGTTTTTGCTAGTAGTTTTCCTGGAAGCAAGTTCCCTTGAGTTCCTAGCTAAGAAATTCTTATTTACCTATTCCAGAGAGACCCTGATAAATGAATGGGATGCATGAGGGACTGAGAGCAGTGAAGGGGTACATTCCTTGGGTTGGGTAGGTCAGGAGGAAGAAAGATGGAAGAAATTTGGGATAGATGTAGGAGAATACCAGTGGGTTGTGGATTTAGAGTTGTGTGTGGACTGTGAGAGGCACCCTTCTCTTGTGGATTCCTATCCCTATCTCATGCATGAATTGTTGTTGATATTTGGAACAACATTTCTATGGCTAGGTTGAACTTTCTTCCCAAGCAATTGGTTGCACAAATGATTTAAAAAGATAAGTTTTTATCTATTTTCTGAGTTATCTTATGAGTTTTATGGTTGGGGTTTTAGCCTATGCATGAGAATGGTTTTTATGTGCTTTTGTAGATGATTATTTGGACTACATTATATTATTTTATTATTTTTTATATGCGTTTAGTTATGGGCATAATATTTTAGTTAAATATGTGTTAAATTTTTAGCTGATAGGCTACATGAATTAATTAGCAAAAAAAATTTTGAATTTATGTTTTTTTTTTGCAAGTAACTTTTTATGTGCTTTTGTAGATGATTATTTGGACTACATTATATTATTTTATTATTTTTTATATGCGTTTAGTTATGGGCATAATATTTTAGTTAAATATGTGTTAAATTTTTAGCTGATAGGCTACATGAATTAATTAGCAAAAAAAATTTTGAATTTATGTTTTTTTTTTGCAAGTAACATTCCTTGGTTAAGTTGGGGTACATTACATAATGGTATCAGAGAGACATGTTCAAACATTGAGCCTCTATGGACTATATTCAACACACATAAGCTAAAATAGGAAAGTTAAAGCTCAAATTACAGGGTGGTTGTCGGATTTTTCCAAGCGAAAGAGTGAGGAGATTCCTTGTATTTTTGGTGAATTCGAGTTCAGGGGTTAAAATACTCAATTTTAATATCTAAATATGCATGTGTTGGGGCTGTAATTGGTCGAATTTAGTCCTTGTATTTTTGGTGAATTCGAGTTCAGGGGTTAAAATACTCAATTTTAATATCTAAATATGCATGTGTTGGGGCTGTAATTGGTCGAATTTAGGAAATTATAGTGTAGACATGAATAATTTGGAGAAAATGGGGAAAAACCCCAATTTCTACAATGAAATTGGTTGAGAATTCAATACAAGAGTATCAAAGTTTGGGTGCAGTGGTCAAATCGATATGCACTAGGACTAAATTGGCCATTAAAAAGCTTAATTTTGATTTCCATGGCGGTCCTGGTTTAAAAAAAATCGAAATTGTGCAATTTGGGAAATTTTGGGTATTTTATTGTACATGATGTGGAGGCCACATAGCAGTGATGTGGAATACGTGACATGGAAAATATGACGTGAACTTCCACGGTGGAAGGGCCACAATGACAATTGGTAGCACAATGCCAAGTGGTATGGCCAAACCATAAACCATTGTCGCATGGGTAGAGGGTGGTTTGGTATGGCCAAACCATAAACCATTGTCGCATGGGTAGAGGGTGGTTTTGGTTTGAGGCCTTGTACCAAGCGACATCATAAATACCATTCCATGTATCATGAGGAAAGCCATTGTCATGCCCCAAAAGTATGTTAATGTATGTTCATGCTCGGAATGTGACATGAAATTTTTTCCATTGATATCGCACGATCCCCACCAATGGATTTGGGAGATGTGCAAATTCATGCGCACCGAGAAAAAAGTGTGGGATGGGACCTACCCATCCCTCCAACCAATAAAGGGGTGCCGCATGTATTTTTTCATTTAGGGTGAGACCCTTGTCCCATCTTAGGTTATATGAGTACCAATTGGGCAAGTGGCCCCCACAAAATATTAATATTTTATTAATTCTTAAGGTTAGCATAAGAGAAAGAGGATAAAGAGAGAGATAAGGTTGATGAGGCAGGATAGGAGGGTGACATGACATCATGTCAAGGAGCCACATGGACCCATAATTCTAGATCACTAGCCATGAAAAAAAGGATGCCACATAGGGAAAAATGTTCCACAGTGTAAATAAAAACAAGTCTGGATGAAACATCTAGGTTTTGTCTGTGATAAGGAGGGATACAAAAGTGTAAGAGAGGGCCATTTCCCATTCCTGCTTGTATTTGTCAGGGAATGCAAATTAGTGGTTTTTAAATATCTAGGTCTAGATCACCGAGAGAGGTCCATATTTAGCTGAAATTACTAGAGATATTCCAAAGAATAGGCATGGAAATAACCCATGAAGGAGTTGAATAAATCTAGAGGGTTTTGGAATGGGGATGCTAAAACAGGGGAAAATTCACTATTCCAGGCCACGTTTTTGGGATTTTTAGGATTTTCAGAGGAGGAAAAGTTTCCCTAGATGACAAATACAAAAACAATTATTCACTCAACATTTTTTTTACTCACCAAGACAAACAATTTTTATTTATTGAATTTTTTATAGAAGTGCACTATTTGGGAGATAGCCTGTTTGGCTAAAAATTCCAAGTCTAGGAAAAAGGGGTGAAAAAGGACAAATTTGTTATTTCCATATTTTTGTAGTTTTTTTACCAGAGCATCATAATGAAAATATGACAGTTGTTATGAGTTACCTATCATAATTATTATCTAGGTCTCATATAAAATTTTCTCCATTTCTTAACAAATTTACTTCTACAAGTGGAAGAAGTTGGTGTCTAAGAATATTTGCACCAGAATGAAGAATGTATAAAAAGGGTCAAATTAGTAATATTCAAATGGACATAACTTTCTTCTCACAACTCAGAATTGAAAAAAAAAATAGTTGTTGGAAACATATTGGATGGGAGAATCCATCTATCAATCCAAAAAATTGATTTGGGTATCATAAGTTACAATCAATGCAAAACAGGATGATTGGTGGCATTAGAGAGCATAAACATTTATGTGTTTTTTTCCAAAAATGTGTATGTATATATTTTTGTCTAACAAATATTTATTTCCATGCACATTCTCTTGTAAAATTTAGAGATACAATAAGAAATTTTGGTTCCTATATGAGAACCACAACCATGGAAGGTTCGCAAGGGTCCTACACCCATGAAGAGGAATTTAGAGGGCTACATGTCAACATGGGAAACATTGAGACATAATCTAATGGAAGAAGAGAGAGGGAGGAACCTGTAACTATGAGAAGCATGTAGAAACACGTGCATAGTTATAGCGCAGATAATGTGAAGATTATGAAGGCTCAGGAAGAGATACTTCAGACTCAAAACATGTTGCAGAGGTAAGACAATAACGATTCTGGAAAAAAACAATAAGCTAGTGCTAGGAAAGTGACATAATATGGATTTGATAGAAGAAAGGATGATCATGGTAATGGTAGGCACTCAAGGAGCATTCCCATGCACAATCTTTCCCTGGAGAAATCCACTAGGAGATCTCATGCAATCTTAGGGCCAAAAAGAAGCCCAAGTGTGTCCCCTATGAGGAGAGAAAGAAGAAGGCATGGGGGAGACATAATGCAAGGTGAAATCAAGAAAATAAAGATACCAACCTTCAATGGTGAGCATATGAAGGGCGAAGAGACTAAGGCCTGGCTTTTGGAAATGAAGAAATATTTTCATTTGCATGATTATCCCTCTAGGGTAGAGACAAGAATTGAAACCTACCACTCACAAGAAAATGCAACCATGTGGTGGGATAAACTTAAGCAAGAAAAAAACCTTGATGAGAGGAAGGTCTCATGAAGGGAGTTCAAAGGATATTTCCAAGAGAAATATTTTCTGAGCATTACTATGAGATAAAGATGAAAGAGTTCTTTGAACTCAAGTTGGCATTACTATGAGATAAAGATGAAAGAGTTCTTTGAACTCAAGTTGGGAATCATGAAAATGGATGAGTATGAGAAGAAGTTCTTTGAGTTGTTGAATAATGTGGACTTAATAAAGGATGAGAAGGTAAAAATATAAATGTTTCTAAGTTTGTTACCCTATTTATACAGTGATAAGATACAATATGATAACCCCAAAACATTAGAGGAAGCCATAAGGAGAGCAAGGCATATTTATGAGAAAATCTGAGGGAGGTCGGTCTTCCAAAAGACTTGGAATGACAAGATGAATGTTAAAAAGAAGCACAGGTAGAAATGATTTAAACCACCCCTTTTCAAGAACATATCCCAAGAAAATCAACAAGGATATCCAACCCAAAATGATAAAATGACAACATATTCACTTGAGAAAAGGCCAAGGCAACAACCTGTACAATGTTGGGGATGTGAGAGAAATCACTTATATAGGGATTTTCCTCACAAAGGTGAAAGAATGAGGAATGTCCACAACATTTAGGATGTTGAAAAAATTGAAGAAATGGGAAGAAGCATGCCAAGGATTTATGCATCCTTGGACAAAAAGCAAGCAGAGTATCAATCCCCCATGATTGAAGTGCAATGTAAGATTTATAACTAGCCCATAACAATTTTAATTGATTATGGAGAGATCCATAGTTACATAAACTCTAACATTGTTGAAAGGTTTCACTTGAAAATGAGTAATCATAAAATCTTGGTTAGTTCAATTATCCACAAGGGTTAAAAGAAAGATAAATGAGTTGGTTGAATATAGTCAAATAGACATGAATGGACTCAACAAAAAGGTGGATGTGAAAACTATACCTTTGGGTTCATATGACTGTCTAATTGGCATGGATTAGTTGGAGAAGCACCATTCTATCCTAGACTATTACAATAAGACAATAAATTGTCTTCATGAGGATGGAAAACAAGGAAAGATTCAAGGCATTACAAGAGATGTAGTTGTTAAATAAATATTAGCCATGCAACTAAAAAAGTGTTTCAGAAAGGGATGTCAAATTTTTGTAGCCCATATGGAAAAGGAATCCAGAGATAAAGTGACAAGTATTGAATACCATCCAGTCTTGAATGATTTTGAAGATGTTTTTTGGGAAATCTTGGTATTTCCACCAAAGAGAGACATTGATTTCTCTATTGATTCAATGCTAGGAGTTGCCCCAATGTCAAAGACATGTTATAGAATGAGCACACCATAATTAAAAGAACCGCAAATGCATCTTGAAGAGTTTTTAAACAAGGGATATATACACCCAAGTGTGTCACCTTGGGGAGCCCCAATTATTTTTGTAAGGAAGAAGGATAGAACCTTAAGGTTGTGTATTGATTTTAGGTAGTTGAATAAAGTCGCAATAAATAACAAATATCATTTTCTAAGGATTGATGATATCTTTTATCAACTGGAAGGTGAAAATATGTTTTCCAAGATTGACTTGAGATTAGGATATAATCAAGTGATGATTAAGGAAGAGGACATCAGTAAGACACCATTCAGGACAAGATATGAGCATTATGAATTCACAGTAGTTCCATTTGGGCTATCAAATGCCCTAGTTGTTTTTATGTTCCTGATGAATGGAGTGTTCAAGGAGTACTTGGACAAGTTTATATTTTTTTTTTGGATGATATTCTAGTTTACTCCAAGACATAAGAAGAGCATGAACAACATTTAAGAATGGTGTTGCAAGTCTTAAGAGAGGATAAGTTGTACGCAAAACTAAGTAAGTGCATCTTTTATCAAAATAGTATTCACTACTTGGGGCATATTATTTCAGCAAATGGGATATCAGTTGACCCTAAGAAAATAAAGGCCATTAGAGGATGGACAACACCAAGAAATTTCAGAGAGGTCAGATATTTTATGGGTATTGATGGTTATTATCAAAGATTAATAAAGGGATTTTCAAATATTTCAAATGCAATCACTTCTTTGCAAAAGAAGGGAGTGAAATTCGAATGGACTCCCAAATGTGAAGAAAGTTTTCAACAATTGAAAGATATTTTGACAAGTGCACCAATATATCCGCCATCAATGTGCCCATATTTCCTACAATGTTTTGTATTTGTTGTTATTAAAATTCTTACGGGACGTATGAGGCAACATTATTTGCAAGGGAAATAACATCTACCATCACCCTTTTCACCTTCTTTACATTTTTCCCCACCTCTAATTATATTCTGCGACATTCTTCTACACAAAAATACCCTTTCTGAACTGTCGTTGTTATAGCAAGATTGTCGCAACATCTCTAATTCGTAAAATATTTATAGGTCATTGTCGTCGCAATTGCGACGAACATTGACCAAAACAATGTTGACTCTGTCAAAGAGCATAACGGTCATACCAGTCATATTTTCGCGCTTGTGATGAAAGTTGACCAAATCAATTTTGACTTTGTCAAAGAGTATAACGGTCAATATGGACTTTATCAAATAGGGTAACGACCGATAGTTATTGTCGCTCTTGTGACGAATGCACACATTCGTCGCAGAAGAGATGATCATCCACTATATTCATGATCGTCGCAAGAGAGACGAACATTTTCTTATGTCACGAGGGCGATGAATACGGGCTGGATTTATAATAAAATTGAAAAATTGAACTTTTTCTCTTGAATTTTGCAACGAAAGGGTACTTTCGTTGCAAGTAGTCATCACAAATTTTTCAATATGTAGTAGTGTTTTATCCAACAGAAGCAAGTCAAAAATATTGTAGCAAAGCACAACAATTCATTTTGCACACATTCATCTCAAGTAGCTCGACTGGTTGAACAGATTCAACCTTGCCAGCAATAGGTTCGTGACAGTCTTCCACAAACCGAGCAGTGCGACATCTCTAGCAAGGCAAGCACCTCACCAAGATTCAGATTCAACAAACGCTCCCCTCTCTCCCTTGAGAACTCACTGAAATGGAGACCATTTCTTCCTAAGGAGGGAGGATTGATCCAGGTGGATATCGATGGCCACCCACCTATTCCATGGGCTTGAAAAATAGTTTTCCATCTTGGCATATTTTTGGGTTCTAAAATTTTGGGGCCATTTTAAGGCCCTAAACGACATTTTTTGGGGATTTGGGGCCCAGGTGATTTCCAAAGGCACTAACCTAGGCCAGTTGAAAATTGTCATTCTCAGTTATACCTTTCCAACAGTGTATCAAGCACCCAAAACAAAGATCGTATGTAAAAGTTACACCCTTGGGAAGTTGATGTATCAACTACCCCCATCGAGGCCCGCAAACCTTTTGGCTTTTCATCTTTTAGGGTTAGGGTTTTGGATTTTCCATATGTTAAAAAGGCCCTTAGAACCTCATTGTAATAATCATATTATTACAAATGTGAGTATCCCTCACATCTCTTCTGAGAAATAAGCTACCACCATTCTAGAGAGTCTCTCACTCTGTATTTTTACAGTCTTTGTGCTTTGTCGCTTATTAATAGAAATTGTGTATTACTATATCTCTATTTTTATGTTTGCCTCTCTGATATATTTATGTTATATTATTGGATGTATGAGATATCTTTGTATATTTCTTTATTATATCTCCGCTCTCATTTTGTGCCGAAAATAATCTGGATCAGTATCCCAAATCCATCATTTCATCTAATTGTTCATACACAACAACGAAATTATCTCTCAGAGATTCTTCTTCCAACACTTCAAAATAGTGCTTGAAAACCTCCACAACCCGGTGTAAAAATAGTAGTAAGTTAGTTGCATTGGAGTTCTATATTGATGTTGTCATAAGGTAAACATATTTGTGTTGAATGAACAAATAAGCGACACCATTGTCATAAACCACTGGATTTTGTGATGCAGCATCCCCTGTATCATCCTTCTTGAAAATTTACATTCAAATGACCATTATATAATTCCACCAACTTTTCATCGTATTATCAAGTGAAAAGGGAATGCGATGTATAAATATTATACATATCTTGCTTTTGATATGGCATAGGAAATTCTAAAGTCATAACTCCAATAATATCAATATTTTAAATAATGAAGAGGTTATGAAAAGTATACTAAAGAAGGGGGTACTTCTAAAAGATATAACGTTTAGGTAGTTGATTCAACTTCCCTTTTTGTCAAAAGGTCACATGTGATAAAGGGATGCATAGGGTGACAAGGTTATTATGTGGGAAAATTCATGGCAATATGGTATAATAATATATCTTTTTCTTTTTGACATGGCATGAAAAAGTACCAAAATAAACCCAAAGACATTATAATAATGTTATTCTTATAAAAAGAGAGGTATGAGGACATCCCATGAGTGCAAAAATATGAAGGTTATGAGTGAGAAAAAGGATAGTTGGTATTTTGAATCATAGGTCGAGAGCCATGATAGTTTCGACAAGAACCATGCGCTAGAAACTTGTAATGAACTTGCTCCCATTTGAATGATCCTATAACCTTCCTTGAATGTGTAGCGGTAACTCAACGGGAGTGCGTACAACTTTGCGCAAGAAATTGCAGAATGAGGGGAAAGCCTGGAAACACTTTGTCGGCTAAGTATTGTTGACCAAAATTGTCGTCAACAACGTGCACCAATCTTGAAGATTCCATATCCAAACGAAGATATTTTTGTGTGCACCGATGCATGCAAGGAAGGACTCGATGGAGTTCTCAGTCAAAAGGATCATGTGGTATGCTATGAGTCCAGAAAATTAAAGCAACATGAGAGGAATTATGCTACACATTACTTGGAGTTGGAAACAATTTTCCATGCATTAAAAATGTGGAGACATTACCTCATGGTTTGAATGTTTGAGCTAATAATGAACCACTATGGTTTGAATCAGTTTAGACAACTAACATTAAATGATAGAAAAAATAGATGGCTATAATTTCCAAGTGAGCATGACTTTGAAATTAAGCACATAAAAGGAAAGGAAAATCATGTGGCTTATGCACTCAGTATAAGGTCTCATGAAGTGTACATTTCATCCATTATCATGTTAAAAACATATTTAAAGGGACTAATTTTAGAGGCTACAAATTTGGACCAACAATATGTAAAAATAAAAGAAACATTATAACAAGGTAATTTACAATAGAAATTTAATTGTTATGAGTTGAAAGAGGATGGAATCCTCATGTACAAAGGAAAACTGTGTGTTCCAAATTTGGGAGAGATGAAAAATATAGTGTTGAGGGAAATGCACAATGTGCCATGTGATGGGCACCTAGGATATCAGAAGACAATTTCAGTTGTAAGAAGCCAATAATTTTGGCTAGGAATGAAGAAGGAAGTGGGTAATTACATAACCAAGTGCCTAGAATGTCAAAAGGTAAGAAAATAACATAGACATCCAACAGGGATGATTTATCCATTTCCCATTCCTGAGTGGAAATGGGAAGTGGTTACAATTGATTTGATTACAAAAATTCCTACAACAATGAAGCAACATGATTCCATCATGGTGGTGGTGGAAAAATTAACAAAATCAACACATTTTATTCCTATGAAAACCACACACAAGGCAAAAAATATTGCATAAATTTACATGAAGTAAGTTGCGAGTCTACATAGAGTTCCTAAGAAAATTATTTCAGACAAAGATCTAAAGTTTACCTCAAATTTCAAAAAGGTTTGTTTAAAGGATTTGGGACAAATTTTAATCTCAACAAAACTTATTACCCAAAGTTAGATGGGAAAAAAAACATGACTAACATAACCATTGAAGACATCATACATGATTAGAATTTATGTGATGGACCAACCATCAAAGTGGGAATATTATATAATCTTAGTGGAATTTGATTACAATAATGGGTATCAATCCTCATTAAAAATTATCCCATTTGAATCTTTGGATGGTAGGAAATGTAACACACCAGTGAGTTGGGATAACCCAACAGACAAAGTTATTGTTAGGCCATAATTATTAAAGGAAATGGAAGAGAAGATGGTAAAGATAGGACATAATTTAAAGGATTCCCAGGATAGGAAAAAAAGTCATGTAGACAAAAAACAAGTTTTTAGAGATTTTAAAGTGGATGAACATGTTTTTCTTAAAGTGAAAGCAAACAAAAGTTCGATAAGATTGGGTTGCTGCTCAAAATTGGCAACAAGATATTGTGGGCCATTAGAAATACTAGAAAAGATAGGGCTAGTTGCATAGATGATATCATTATCTACATCAATGAGAGTGCATAATGTTTTTCATGTGTCATTATTAAAAAAATATGAGCCTAACCCTAACCACATAATTGATTGGACTTTGATCCAGGTGGAAAGAGAAGGGGATTTTTGGGTGGAAGAAATACACATCCTCGACCAGAAAGTCAAAGTGCTCAGGAACAAGTACAAAGGGCTAGTAAAGTTCCAATGGACCTATTATGATCCTGAATATGCAACACGGGAGTATGAATAACATATGTGGGAGGAATACCTGTTAATGTTTGATGATTTTGAAGAAAACATAATGCAAGACTCCATTTTGGGAAGCTAGAGTTCCATGATCATATCTCAGATTCCTAGCTAACCTTTTCTAGGGTCCCTGATAAAAGAATGACACATTCCTTGGGTTAGCCCTGATAAACAAATGGTGCATTCCTTGGGTCAGCAGGTTGAGAGGAATATCAAATTTTTATTGGAACTACTGTTGGAGTTGTTAAATTGAAATTTTTTATTTCTTAAAGTATTATGATGTAAATTGTGTATGTATATCAACATAGTGTGCACTGAGGATGGTGTATGATTGTAGGGGAGGGGGAATGTAACATCCCCACTATAATCCTCATTTTAGCTATGCACAATCTAGATATGAATATGGCTATGGCCAAGCGATGTAATATGCAAATTGTATTTCAGTTTTTAATAAATATAATGTGACACTAGTTGTTGGGAATATGGACAGAGATGGAGGTTGATTTATCCACAAGAGGGGGAATGCATAAGAATGTATAGGAGTATCCAAGAGGAACCCAAGGAGGAAATTAATTATGGGTATTAATTCAACCTATATTTTTGAATTTTATTACCATTTGGGATAACTTCTATTTTTCTGTTTGAGTGTATGAGAACCCAATCATTACTTACCTATCAGGGGTGGGTGTAGAAGTGACATCCATAGTTATTGGAAGCATGGGGATTTAGTAAAATCCACATTGGGAAGAGAAATAAGTTAACCATCTTGGGAAAATAAAGGAAATTCATATTGTGGAGAATAGATAGTTTTTACATGGAGTTTTGGGCATGAACAATAAGAGAGAGCAGGAAAAAAGAACACTAGAGATAACCTAAGAAGGTTGGGTGAATTATGAAGCATGCTAGATAATTTTTTGAGTGTAATGGAGATAGAAATTGAAGAGCTAGGTTGTCAAGCCTGAAGATTGAACTCCTAGGAAAGTTTCACTATGACAACAAGTGTTTGTATTGTTTTTGTTGGTAGTTTTTCTGAAAGCAAGTTCCCTTGAGTTCCTAGTTGAAACATTATTGGATACTTGTGCCAGAGAGACCCTGATAAATGAATGGGAAAATGAAGGGACTGAGAGCAATGAAGGGGTACATTCCTTGGTTTGGGAAAGTCAAGAGGAAGAGAGTTGGAGGAAATTTGGGATAGTTGTAGGAGAATACCAACGAGTTGTTGATTTAGAGTTGTGTGTGGACTATGAGAGGAACCATTCTCTTGTGGATTCCTAGCCCCAAATCAGGCATGAATTTATGTTTATATTAGAAACAAAAGGTCTATGGTTGGGTGGAATGTCCTTCGCAAGAAGCTGGTTGCACAAATGATTTAAAAGGATAAGTGTTTATCTATTTTTTTGAGTTATCTTATGCGTTTTATGGTTGTTTTTTTACCCTGGTTGTTTTTTTACCCTATGCATGAGAATGGTTTTTATGTGCTGTTGTAGATGATTATTTGGACTAAATTATGTTATTTTATAATGATGCATATTCATTTAGTTATGGATATCACATTTTAGTTAAATATGTATTAAATTCATAGCTGGTAGGATTCAAGAATTAGTTAGAAAAATAAAATTTTGAATTTACATGTTTTTTCATAAGTAATGTTCCTTGGTTAAGATTGAGTACGTTACACATTCCCCCAATGGATACAACACCTAATAAATTCCTAATAAATTATCTCGAGAGGGCCCAAATGGTAAAATCATTTCTCAAAAGCAATTGAACACTAAGGATAAGACGTAGAATAATTCACCCATGGTAGGGAAGAGTCTACTCAAACACTAGGAACACACAAAGGGGAAACCTGATTTGAAGCCAAAATAAGATGGTGATTATTAGATGAAAGCTGATCAATAATGACAATGATTCCATTTTGAGGGAAATGCATCACATGAAAGAGCATAGACACCACATCATTCATCGCATGAACATAATCATGCCCAATAATCATATTGAAGTCTAAAGGTCCTGACACCACTAATAGATCTACTAGAACAATATTCCCACCTGACTTTATAGGAAACTTAGGAAGAATCCCCAAACATTCACTAGGTATTATTTAAAAAATTAGAAACTCACTAGTAGATGACACATGCTTGGGAGAACCCAAAGCTTTCCAAGCCAAGGAGGATAAAATACTTGTAGAGGATCCTTCATCTACAATACATTGATGACCAAATTTCAACATAGATTCAATCAGAACTATTATCTAGAAAGGTGCATATGAAATAAGGTGAGGCTCCAAAAGATCATTCCAATAAAAGGAAACCATCCTAGGACTTGGAGGGAGTGTACCCGAAGAGAGTGGAATGCCCCCTTGTTCACAAGGTACTGAAATGGAAATGCTAAGGACATGGTCAAAACACACATCACTTCCCAAAAGAAGAGTGGCATCAACCAAAAATTGCATCAAAGCGATGACTTCCTTAGACTTTTCACTTTCCAAGAAAAGAGTGGGATCAAACAAAGATTTCATCGATGTGACCAATTCCTCAACCACTAGTTGAATAGGATCTGAGACAACATGCTCAAGAGATGCATCACCCCCCAAAATGAGACTGGTATTGTTGGACCTTGGTTAGGGAAGGAAGCGGATAACAAGGAAGAAAAGGTAAAAAGAGAACTTCGCAGGAGACACAATGAATGTCACTGGGTCAAAGTGAGAAAAATCACAAATAAGATGGAGCGAGGTATGGAAAAGAAAGCTATTGGACGAGGAGATTGAGGATGACAGATCATGAAGGAAGAGGGACCGAGGACAACTCAACAAGTAGAGAAAGCCACCGTTGGATGCTTTGGAGCACCGTGTGAAAAGGAAGGAAAGATAGGCTGGTGAAGCCCAGAAAAAGTGGATCAAGTTGACCTAGGGTTTTAGACACCTAGGTTTCGGCCTAAGGCTGTCGGTGAGGTATTGTAATGTATAAATAAAGGTCAAGAGGACCTGGGTCGAGTTGGTACGATAATGTTATTGATTTAGCTCTATTGTTGTGGTAAGAGATCATTGTATTGTGAGAGAGAAGTGCTGAGAGAGAGAGCTTTCTGGTATTGTAAGATCTTTTTTTGTGTGCGAAGGTCAAGTCCTGCAGCTGGGTGCATAGGAAGGGGAGAGAAAGAGAGAGCAAAAAAGAGGATCTGCTAGTCAAGAGCGCAGACAAGAACTGTATGCTTTGCCTTAATGAATCATAAGCACAGTTTTGTGGACGTAGCCCCAGGGAGAGGGTGAACCACGTACATTTGTTGTTGTGTGTGTGATTGATTCTTTGATCTCTGTCGTTGTTATATTGTTACCTTCTTTATTGTATTGGTTCGAATATATAGTTGTGAAGGATAGATCTAGCTAGTTGAATGATAGATGCATAATGTATTGTTTTTGTAATAGATCCACTTGATATTCCCCTGGTTGTAGACATCCCTGTCCTGCAACCCCCTCATATATTCTTTGGGTGAGACTGCATCTGCTTCACGGGTGTTGCCAAAAGGGCTAGTAGCTAGGGATTGCTGGTGCACTCTTGGAGTGAACCTCGGGTCTGCCCCTGTGGAAAAAAATGGTTCCATTGCTGGGACAAGAATATTATTGAGGGAATGTCAAGGTGGTTCCCATCAAAGATAGAGATTCAAAAGTGGACAGAAGATCAAGAGAGGGACTTCGCTGAAGCCAAAAACAAGAACCCGAAGTTGAGTACTGAGGATTGGCGAGAAAGATACATTTTCACTTACATTCACGAGATATTCTTTGGAGGGATCGATTAGGAGTTGTTTGAGTGGTTGGATAGGTTAGCTGATACCCAGTTCAAGATCATATTTAGACCTCCTGTGGTTTGGACATCGGTGTTGATACAAAGGGTTAAAAGAGTCGACAACGTTGTATCCAGAGCAGTAGATCATTGGTTTGATAGTACCATTGGAGG
>CBVK0102706233.1:0-20719 GCA_900067695.1 Picea abies
ACCCAACCTTTTCAGCAAAAAATGAGAAAAATGCATCCTAAATTAGAACCCACTCTAAAAGAAGGAGATAAATAAATTACTTACCACCAAGATCATTTTTCTAGTCTGGCATACTCAGTGGGTATCCAAATCAGTCCCAATAAGGAATAAAAATGAGGAAATTTGACTTTGTGTTGAATTTCGTAACTTAAACATGGCCTCTGATAAAGACAATTACCCTATTCCCCCAATGGAACAAATTTTGCAACAAGTATCTTGTTCTGAAATACTATCCTTATTAGATGGTTTCTTAAGGTATAACCATGTTCTTATGTCTCCATCAGATCAGCTGAAAACCACTTTTCGTACCCCATGGGGCACCTATGCCTACAGAAAAATGCCTTTCGGATTGATCAATGTTGGTGCCACCTTCTAGAGGGAGATGGGAATTTAATTTTGTGGCCTTATCAATCAATCATTTTTCATCTACCTAGATGATGCCACTATATTTTCTAAGAACAAAAAGGATCACCTGTCTCATCTTAGGGCTTTGTTAGAACGATGTTACAGGTTCGGTATTTCACTCAATCCTAAAAAATTAGTCTTTGTAATCCAACAAGGGAAATTTCTTGGGTTTATAGTCTCTAAATATGGAATGATAATTGATCCTAAATGAACCCAAGTCATTTCCAACCTTCCCCAACTATCTTCCAAAAAGGCAATGCAATTCTTTTTGGGTAAAATTAATTTTGTCAGACGATTTGCTCCAAGTTTTTCTGAGATGGTTAGACCTCTACAAAATCTGATCAAAAAGGATGTTTTGTACAAATGGGGATCACAATAGAATCAAGATTTTAATTCCATTATAAAATCTATAACCAAAGCACCCTCCATGATGAGTCCAGATTTCTCTTAGTATTTCACATTGTATACGTTTTCATCTGATAGATCTTATGTTGTTGTACTCGCACAGAAAAATGTTGAAAACAATGAGATACCTATTTCATTTATGAGCTTCACCTTTAAGGGAGAAGAATCAAATTACCCTGCGGTAGATCAATAGACATACATTTTTTTTTAAATCCATTAAACATTTCATATCTTACCTTTTGAAATCCAGGACAAAAGTCATTGTTCCTTACCCTGCTATAAGAAATTTGTTAGTGCCGAAGGAGTTAGGGGAGAAAAGGGAAAATTGGATGACATCCCTTCAGGATTATGATCTCAAAATAGTACCTGCACAAATTGTTAGAGGTCAATGCCTTTGGAAATTGGTAGCTAATTCGGTTGAAAAATCGGAAAATCAAACAAATACATCAGCTGCAAATCTGCATAACGAAACACAAGTCTGTTGTACACAACTATGTCTAATTCATGGTATGATAATATCAGATTTTATTTTCTGCATGGAACTTATCCTCGTAACCTTGATCCAAAAAACAAAAGAGAACTGAGGCTCAGATCTGGATCTTTTCAATTAATTAATGATATATTATTTCGAAATAATTTTGACGGTGTTTTTCAGCGTTGCCTAGAAAAAGGAGAATCTGAAAGGGTGTTGGTTGAACTTCATTCCAGTGATGTCAGGGGTTACTTTGGAGGAGATAAAACCACCCACAAAGTACTTAGGGATGGCTACTATTGGCCCACTTTATTTAAATATGCTCACACCTTGGCCCGCAAATGTAAAATTTGTCAAAAGTCTACAGGATGGGTAAAAAAGGTTGCTTTCCCTTTACATCATGTCATGGTAGAAACACCTTTTCAGCAGTGGGGCCTATATATTATAGGACCGATTAATCCACCTTCCTCACAGCAACAAAAGTACATTCTTACAGAAATATATTATTTTACGATGTGGTATGAGGCCTTACCATTAAAGGTAGTCAACATGAGTTAGGTAGTTTCGTTTCTAAACTCTCATATTATCACTCATTTCAAAATCCCTGAGTGTTTATTGTTTGACAATGCTTCTTATTTTTCTTTCCTGGATATGAATGTTTTTTATTTAGAAAAAGGGATTAAGCTAATATGCTCTTCCAGCTATTACCCCCAAAGAAACCGTTTGGACAAGTCAACGCATAAAAATATGATCAAGATAATAAAAAGAACAGTGTCAAAAAATCACAAGAATTGGCACAACGCATTATACAAGGCACTTTAGGATGATAGAGTCACTCTGAAAGATTTCATTGGTAATTCTCCTTTCTTCCTTGTTTACGGAAGAGAATCCATACTCCCTCCAAATGTCTTTCTCCCTTCTCTGTAATTTTCGTAGAAAGTTCAGGAAGAGGAATTCCCCCCTTTAGAGAATTGGATAAACACTTTATTAAAATTGGAAGAAGTAAGGACACAAGAAAAACATAAATTGGATCAACATCAACAAATTATAAAGAGTTGGTTTGATACAAGTTCATCCTCGGAAAGAAATTTTAATGTAGGGTATTTGGTCCTCAAATGGGACAAAGCACACGAGAATAAAGGATAACATACCAAGTTTCAGAACCTGTGGCTGGGGCCTTTTGTCATTTATGAAAAATTGGGTCCTAGTTCTTTTTGTTTGCACAACTTAGAGGGACAACTAGACACTTTTCCAGTGAATGACCAGTCTCTCAAGAAATACTTCACCTTAGCAAATCAGATTCACCCTCCTTGTAAATATTTTTAGCTTATGTTTTCTTTTGTTTTATTTTCATTTTTTCATTTTTTTTTTTGTGTGTGTTTCCTTAATGATTATTTCTGAATCACCATTCATTATTGAAGGGAATTGGATCTTTCACTAGCGACAATTGAGAACAGTTCAATGCATCTACACATTAAGTTCTAAAATCAGATCAGTTATGGTAAGTCTTTGCCAAATCATTGTTCTCTGGTTTTGATGAAGTCTTAGGAAAATACAATTATCTTTAAAACTTCTTATGTTGTCCCAGTTCTAATGAGAAAAAATCAAATCGCTTCCCCATTCTTGAGATGATTTCTTGACTAAAATATAAATGTCAAAATTATGATGAAAATTATCAGTTATCAAAGAATGAAAATACAATTCTAAAGATCAATCATGGTTGTCTGGCTGAGAAATCTTTAGTATCACCCCGCTCTCTTGTTATCGTGAAGTTTCTAAGAATTTTATAAACAATTTTAGAGAGTTGGAATCACTGTAATCTATGGAAATTGTGTGTAAACCCGTCGGGATACTGAACAATTTTGCTGGCAGTGGGTAAATGCACACATTATACCAAGACAACTTTGTCAGGGTATTGAACATGCCTACTGGTAGTGAAGAAATGTCGGGTTTGAATATCCTCAGGTATGTTTTTTTATAAATTGGTCGAGTATCAAGATATTTTTATCATAGATGGACGACTTTTGGATGGGATTGAAGTACTGGAGATGGTTAAATGACATCCCTACCAAGGCTATAAACACCTTCTAGAAGCAATGGCCTTTTCAATGGTATTGGAGTTACTTGTATAAATATCGTTACCCCTTTGATCGAAACAAAATTTGAGATTACAATTTTTTGGACAGAACTTTATTCGATGGTATGACTGTGTTATTTTTCTGAGTTAATGTCAAAATGCTTGATCTATCTTTTAATTGTTTCTAGTAACTATCTGATTTATATTTTCCCTGATATAAAGTTTTGATGATGTAGAGATAACTTCTTCACCCAACGTGTCTCCATTGTTCGCAACCAACAATTCATGATGATTTTATCGGTGTTTAAAAACATGGTTTTAATGGACTAAAAATTTTCGCTGCCACTTTGCGTTTATGAAGACTTCATTTATGATACTAAAAATTTTCGCTGCCACTTTGCGTTTATGAAGACTTCATTTATGATTTTGTTTTGAAAATTTTCTTGAATTGAATGTGTGTTTTTGAGTTCATTTCTTTCATATAATCTCTCATTTTTCTTGCTCAATTCCATGACTGTTTAAGTATGAAATTGAAACAAGATCTGGTTTGAACACATCATACAGTTTCTAGAGTTTCTCTTTAAGAAATTGGATGAATACCTAAGAGTACCTGACGATCTTAAGAACCTTAGATGGTGTTGAGATCATTGTTTTATGAGTGGTGTCTTTACCATTAGAACATGGGTTGATCACCTTTAGGGTGTGACTTAGTCATTTTTTCATTGGGAGTGTTATACTATCACATTACCACAACTACGATCCTGCATAAAACAAAAACTTTGGTATAACTTGAAATATGAATGCTATCCCTTATTGTCATATCACAGTCTCAACATTATTGTATAGCACTGTCAACCATGCTCTCAAACAATTACTCCTTTTTCCTACTAGCACAAGCTCGCATTCATTGCCTGAGTTGATGGTTCTCTGTTTTTAGGCTGGGTGGTCATTAGAGGAGGTGGTTTTCATTTTCGCATGTCCTTTGGTTCAACATTCACTCAATATCCTAAGTGGTGGATTTATCCCAAATCCTTAGTTATTGGGTCTCCTCTGAAAATGCATAGCTTATCCTTTATATCGTTTGGTTTCAAACACTCTCCCCCCTTCGCTCCTCCTGTTGGTATTTTGTGACCAAACCGATGGAACCTGTGGTGAGGATGGAGACGAATGGCTCACAGGCCCTACTCTCACACAACAATGATGTGGATGATATCATGGCTTTTGGTTGGGTTAGGTTCATACAATTATTCGAGGGTTTTAACCTCGAGATTTCTCGAGATTTTCCCCAAACCTTTGATGGTGCTAAGGCCAAGATATGCTATTTACAGTTGGAAGTGACTGAGAATTCTACCGCAGAATCCATAGGATTTCCCCAAGAAGGAGCTCACGGGTTCAAAACTATCAAATTCGAAGGCATCCCTTGTCACCTACTAATGGATTCCAAGAGGTCGTGCTACAATGTCAAAGGTACACCAATTGTTTTGTTTAAAACTCGATGGCATGGTTTACTATTGATACTGAAGAAGTTTGTCACCTACGAGGGTAGATATGGACTAATTTTCATGTTTCATGTCCATTTTTTGATGGTGTTTTTAGGTTTTGGTTTAAATATGCCATTCTACTTTCTTAAAAGACTGCAAAAATTGGCTAGAGTTTACCAAAGGTGAAACCTTTAATGCACAGTCTAGTTGATTCCATCATGGCCTGATTCAAATTTTTATCATTTCACAACTGTCAAAGGTTGCGGATAATTGGCAAGAATTCGTGGATAGAAATGGGTTCACTCCACCAAAAATCATAATAGAAACATGTTAGATGAAAAACACAAAGAGTTCTAGACATTGATTTTAAGAACAAAAGATCTGGTCGAATCATATCCATAACACTGAGGAATCAACATCATGATCGTAAAAAACCTATCCCTATTGTTGATGTCGACAATTGAATTTCTTTTGATGATACCAACACCGATGCACCCCAATTCGATTTCGTATTGAATCTTCCTTCTTTATTAAAGAAACAAGAAGTTTTTTCAGGCATTCAACATGATCTCAAAAGAATCATGGAACAGGGTAATTCACCCACTACATATCAGACTCGCCCTTTACCAAATCATGAACCGGTGTATTGTGAGAATTGTTTCGACTAGATCGAAAGGTACTACCGAGATATTCCTTACCTACAGGCATAAGTAAATAAAGTCATCACTCGAAACTCAGTTCTTGAGAGGGAAAATGATGAGCTCAGAGATTGTGTTTGATCAACTTCACACAGAGCCAACAAGTGTATTAAAAGAGCTGGAAATGTGGTTATTAAAAATGCCACCAATTTCAATATTATTATAAACTAAGATGCATCTAATGTATCTCTTTCAAATCTCTAACTGGTAAATAGTTTTCTTGAAATGAATGATTTGATTTAGTTTGGATAGTAAAAAAATTCATTTTGATTTTGTTTTTATTTAGACCAGCTACAGAATCGAAGATTCTGTAACTGGTCTTTTGAATTATTTATTTTGATTATTGTCTAATTTAGATTTCATTTTCCTTGTCTCATGTGAACAACAGATCGATGTGCTACGATTAGTGGAATGAGTCATGGGTTGAGTGTTTAGTGGACTAGTAATTTTCGTTTTTGAAAAACAATGTTTAATAATGTAATTGTTTTTTATTGAAAGACTTCAACAGAATTATCTTTTTGTTTATTTATTTTAGTAAAAGCTTATTTTAAAAGATCTGTCTCTATCTTGCATGATATGAGGAACATATTAGAAACTTGTTTAAATAGCACTGCTTGCCCAGTGATATGGGTGATTCCTCCTGGACCATATGATGGACTTAGTTTTTTGAAACTGCATGGGAAAACAGTTTACTCTTTGGCTTTCATTCTGTGTAGACTGTGCAATGTTTCATTGTTTTCTAATGTGATTTCTAGATGTGAAATTTTATTTGTATCGAACTAGCTTTAGTCTGTTCTGCATATAATCTTTTATGTCATGTTTTTATTTATGTGGTTCATGATATTTTGGTGTTCTTGATATCTGTGATTGTTCACCTATCCAAGCATTTTGAGTTTACATCTAAGAAAAACAATGTTTAATAATGTAATTGTTTTGGATTGAAAGACTTCAACATAATTATCTTTTTGTTATTTTATTTTAGTAAAAACTTATTTTAAAAGATCTATCTCTATCTTGCATGATATGAGGAATAGATTAGAAACTTGTTTAAATATCACTGCGTACCCAATGATTAAAAAAATGCTCCCGGACCATATGATTGACTTATTTTTTTGAAACTATATGGAAAACAATTTACTCTTTGGATTTCATCCTGTGTAGACTGTGCAATGTTTTTATTGCTTTCTCATGTAATTTCTAGATGTGAAATTTTATCTATATCGAACTAGATTTAGTCTCTTCTGCATATAATATTTTATGTCATATTTTTCTTTATGCAATTCATTATATTTTGGTGCTGTTGACATATGTGATTGTTCACCTATCAAAGCATTTTGAGTTTACATCTAATGTTAGGTAGTTGGTAATACCATTTACTGAAAATTGGAATTTCTTTCATTTTCATCTATTGGACATTCTAAAGTCACGTGATATAAAACCATTTGTCTTTTTGTCATCTCAGACTCATTATGGGATATAAAAGACTTCTTTTTGTTTTTTCAGGAAGTATTATGCTTGCTTTTGTCATAGGTTTACACTTGACATAGGTTAAGATGAGCTTATACCAATACATAGAAACAAATCTAGTTTAGTATTGTTGATCAACGTGAGGTTAATTAGCTAATTATTTATTTAATTTGTTGACTTGTAAATGAATAGTGATTGCGTCATTTAAACGTTAAATGCTTTGTCTATTTTCATTATATCATTTACAATCTTATTCATTCATTGTCTATTAGTTCGGTAGTCAGAGTACTAGAATAATTTTGTTTATTTTAATCTTGTTTGGATCCATTATTTTAAAACAATTATTTTCACAAGGCTTTGCTTAAACCTTTTAAATTGTGTATATCTATTGTACATAAACACTGTTAGTTAAGAATTTATAATTAAAGTGTCAATTTTTAGAGTTTCACCTTTAGTTAGTTCACATCTTTTAGTTATTTTAGAAACCTAGTTGACGAACAGAGCCATAAAACTCGTCAGGGTAGATTATACCAAACGACTTGGGTTAAATAGACAACCGCAGTCCAGATCTCCCCTTCTCGTTGAAGGTGTGTCATAAACACCTGTCAATAGATGGGTGACCACTTAGGAAATCCTAGTTTTTGGGTGTAAGACCTGAAAGTGATGATTGATTCTATGTGATTAATTTTTTGCTACTTTTAATCCCACTTATTTATCACCCTGATGAGCATGAGCTCTAAGTGGACAATTCAAAATAATTAGAAATTAGCCAATTGCAACTAATACTCACGGATATGGATCATATATATTAATGACCTACTTACAAAGTTAACCCCCAAAAATGATATCTCATAAGTAGTAATGAGTTGCATTGTTTTTTCTCTAGGAAGTAGATGGGAGTAAAGTCCATAAGTGAATATCTGCAAAGGGTTTCCTCTTGAGTAGCACTAGCCTATACATTGGGATTTTAATAGTGAGAATGTTCTATCATATCAAAATAGTAAAAAAATTATGTGAGGACAATTGGATTGTACGATAGTACCATACATTTACATTTGAAATCTTCCTAAACCTACCTGCAAGGTACCTATAATTCATGTTGTTTGAGGTGAGTTTGTCGACACCATGCACCTAGTGTATGCCACATCCATAGATATGTGAAGGATCATCAGTGAACATCATATATGACAATATCTTTAAGGCCCTACAACTCTATGGATATTGGTTTCCTCAGTGTCATGTCAACTTTACTTTTAAAGAAGATTACATGTGTAAATATTGATGTTAATTATCTTGTTTGTGTCATGATGGGAGTATTATAGGAGTGAATGGACTAATATTTTTGAACTAGAATAACTAATTTCCCATTTTCCCTTTCGTCAAAATACATGATGGTTATTTCTAAATGAAATCAACCGAAAAATATTTTTATTTGCTGAAATTGCACATAAGATTCATATATTTCATCTAGCCTAAGTGCACTAGGGGTTTTCAAGGCTACTAAATTCATGTGTGCAATTAGAATATATGAATTGAGTTGAATTAATGGTGGGATTTAACAAAGATTGGATCTCCTTATTCCATTGAGAGTGAACAAAAAAATAATATAGTTGAAATCCAAATTGGTTTCCTCTATTGGAAATCCACCAAACAAAATCCTCTCTTATGCCATTGCACATATCATAACCATAGATTTCATAATACAAGTGCGCTAGTGGTTTATGAGGAAAACTCTATGAATTGAGTTGAATTGATATTCAATTTAAAAGAAGATTGCATTCCCTAATTCCAATAAAAGAGAGTGGAAAAGGGGGAAATTGGTTGACCCATGATTCTCCATTTTTCTCACGAATATGAATTTCATCTTCTTATTTACAATGATGAATGTGAAACATGTACTTGATTAGGGATAGTTGTGATAGTTTTAATTAAATTATATTGTAATATTTTGTAAAAATACATCGATTGATATCTTAATGTATTTTTATTTTTGGTCTATTTTGGAGATGAAAGTTCTTTAAAAATTTTAAGTGATATGATGGAAGAGTTACACATGGATTCCTTTAAGGATTTGTTTGATACATCATTCCACATAAATAATTATTCTTGATGAAGGTGGTTAATGGTGTTGAAATTCACCCACAATTATGCAAAAACTTAAGGTAGTGCCTAGTAAGTCCTAAGAAACCACATAAAATTTTAAAAGTCTTAGGGTATGTCTAGTCTTTCATATCCTAAATTTTATTGGGATCCATTTTCACCCCTATCCTACTATATATGTGACCAAGTATTCCACTTCAAAAGTGAAAAAAGTGCATTGGGAACATTTGAAGAACAATTGGTTATCCTATAGTAATTGTAGGGATTTATCAATTTGTTCCACATGTGCCTCCCACGTCTTGTTATAAATCAAAATATCATCAAAAAAGACCATCACATAGTTTCATAGAAATGGATAAAAATATTTTTCATTAGGCTTTGAAAAGTGGATGGTTCATTGAAAACACTAAAAGGAATCACCAAAATTCATCATGTCCCTCATTTGTGTGAAAGGTGGCATTATGAATGTCTACATATTTTATTCATACTTGGTGATACCCAAAGAGGAGGCCTAGTTAGTGAAGAATTGGGCAACATGGAGCTCATACAAGAGGACATCGATGACTGGGATGGGAAACTTGTCATTGACCATAAGATTATTTAGAGCATGGAGTTCTAGGCACATGCACTAATATCCTTATTTATTTAATACCATGATGACCAAGGACAATCATGGCTAGTACTTGGATGTATTACACCACCCTCCAATAATTCCTAAATGGTCTATTTTATCCTTTTGTGCAAAGGGATGTTGATAAGAATACACATCGGGTAGTTGACTAACCAAAATCAGTGGATATACCATGATCATGCTTTCCACACAAAGGAGGTAAACCCTAGGATATTTCAAATACCTTTCAATGTTTAGTCAAAATCAACGGAAAATTAGGGTGAATTTATTGTGAGAATTTATCAATAAAGAAGATGGCATTAATTTGGGAATAATGCTTGAGTGGCCTTTGTTCAAGAAATTTTCCATTTGGTAAGTGTCGATAAATTATGGAGAACTAGTTTGGAGGCCTTTGAGGGTATTTTTATGAACCTCCTTATTAAATCACATGTATAACTTCTTGAAATCCATTATAATTGGAAACAATGTTCACAAAAAAATTGTTAAAATAACGACATGGAATACTATCATTTTGATAACAAGCATGTTTTGTTTTAGAAAATAGACCCCCATTTGATGTTTCACATTCTCACACTTGCTGACACTTTTCATCATACCTCCATTGGTTATCATGATTTGAAAATTGTGCACGCATGGACATAATAATGGGTTTCTTCCACAACTCAATGATGAATAAAATTGTGGGTGATACCATTGTAATTAAAATAATAATCTTTTGGTGCTTCTTATAAGAAACCAAATTTAGGTTCCAGGGAGCTAAAACTTTTGACAAAATATGGAAGGAAATTTATGGTTATTCATGAGGCTCCTAGGTGGTTTCTTCATGGGAGGGATGTGTATTCTCTATTGGATTAATATCTATAGTGGATTCCTTTCAAATTTATTCAAGTATGTATTGTTCCATACCTATGAAAAATTGATGGCATTTTTCCCTTAAATTGATGACCTTTGAAATACTTCTCATCATAATTATAGCAAAGGTGGAGATTTTGACATTCATTTTATTTTTTTTGAAGACAAATTGTGGACATGGTAGGCCTAAGAGGAAGAGGTAGTGGTTAAAATATTAAGAGGGGCACATGGCCAGGGAACAAAACTGGGTCATTTGGTCTAGGTAGTTGACACCACCTATGATTCTCTAGATCACTAAGAGGCCTTTAGTCAAGTCTCTAGGTGATCAATCTACTTTTTCTTCTCTTACTTTATGCCACCAATAAAACATTCTTTGAAGAAAGTATCTATCATACCTTCTATGTTAATTGTTAATGCTAGAAAGGAGCAATAAATTCTTCGACTATGCTTGCTTCATGTAACCTGGTTAGTGACCTAAAAACATTAGTATATGTTTGAAAGTAAGCATAAATGGAATTCAAAAACTTATCTCTAGGAAACCTACCCCCACATACCTTATTATTCCATTTCCATCATTGTCAACATTCTTGATCCAAGCATAACACACCCACCCAAAGTTTCATCAGGCCATCACTAATACCATGGAGGAAAACCTAGTGCTTCATTTGAGTAACCCATCGTATTGGGTTAGAACCATTGAAATTTTTTAGATATACTTTAGGAAATCTATGTAACATATAGTGTTGATTTTCCCAAAAGGGTGACCCTATGTGATTCCCTCCTCCAGTGGATGATTCACCACTACTCTTCTAGACTAATGGATCTTTTCAATGTTCCTCTTTGGGTAGGACCTTGGCTAAAATGTTAGATATTTTTGCTTGTATGTTGTTGATAATAGAAACATGGTCTTATAGTTATTTTATTTTAGCAATTTTTGTGTGCATGTGATCAATATTTCAACCTATGCATGTTAGGATTCAATATAGGAGACCTAGTTTTTTAGGTTAGGTGATCCTATTATCCATTTTTATGTTCGTATCGATTTCCATGAGACCCTTGGGTCCAAAAAAAGGGTCACCAAATATTTATATCAATGTGATCAATGTCATGTGAGGTTTTTATTTATATAGGTACCCCATAATAGTATGGTCATGTCCACCAAAAGGATTGATTGAGAGTTATACCATGCAATCAATGTTGTGCAAGGAATCTTTTGAGATAAGTCACCCATAATGGTATAGGTTCTCCATAGACTTCTTCCTTTTACTCTTGTTGGATTATTTCTCCTCTCTAACAATTATTGTACTAATGAAGTTCTCAATTTTTTATATTCTAGGATATCGGAATTTCATTGGTCATGTTGTAGAGGCTAGGGTGTACATGGTCCTAAGAGAAAAGGTTATTTTATTGATATAAATCTCTAATATACTTGAGGGTTTCCAATAATAGTGCTTGGCCAAATATTGCCAATGGATTGTTTCAGGGCTTCTGTGGTTACTTCATAGAATTGTACGATTTTTTATGGCGCAACCCCATCGAAATCAATTGTTGATTTCCATTTATCGGATGAATTTTTATTTTTGGTATTAACATTTTCAATCAATTTTTTTTTTGGATGCTTGATTGTAGGTTGTGTGGTGCAAGGTTACAGATTCCTCTTCAAATATCTTTGGTTCATGACTGACTAGGGATTTGGAGATTTCTCGGGTTTCCAACAATATTTTATCAAACCAATTGGGTTCTTCAATAAGCTTGTCTACATCCATAGCTCTTGGGATTTCTTGGGTTTCAAGTAAGCCTAACCCTATTTTCTGTGTATCCATTTTTATTTTGGAAGAAGTATATACAATATGATATTTTTCAATATTTTTATTTGGTGGGTCTTTATCACCACCATCGTCTAAAATTTCTATCGATGTTTTCCTCATCTCCATACCATTACTCCTAGTATTTTTTCTTACCATGGTAGTTTTTTTGGAAACAATTGATGAATTTGGATTTCTATCCACTACTTCTATGCCATGTCGTTAATATCATTCAATGGTACTGACTAATTCCTCCATGTCATTTAAATCTCGATTGACTAAAACTTTTGGGAGATTCAAATTATCTCCACCTCTTTATTTGAAATACTCAACTTTGGTAAAATAAAAAGAATAAACAATTTAGGCCATATGTGCAGCAAACATATCATTTGGGTCAAAACCCTCAACAATTTCAGCTTCTTTTAAGTCGAGTTGGTCAAGATGACCTGCAAGTTCATTCAAATGGGATATGTGTTTTATAATGAATTATCCAATTTTCTAAGGCAAAGGAATGGATTTCTTCTTTCTCTTCTCATTGAAAAAGTGATCTCAGGACTTATATTTCCTACGAACTTCCACAACTAAATGTTTATTTGATACATAAAATGGGAGAAGGAAATGTGTCTCTTCGCATCCAAATAACCTAATGATACTGAAATATTTAGTAGTCTAAAAAAATCCTTTCCATACAATAAAGGTGGCAGCTTCAAGTGATAACCTCTATGTATTAGGGCCCAAAACTAGTTTTTTAAACTCTAAAATAAAATTATTGTGAACCGGTTAAAAATTGTATTGAGATTTGTGCCTCCAAAAAGATGAATACCTGGAGAAAATTGGTTCTATATTAAAATCGACACTCCTTTCCCTCAACAAATCTTCAAACACGTGACAATAGGATATGGAGAAAATAAGGTAGGATATCATATAAAACTTTTGGTTCTTTCTCAAATTACTTAATTGGAATGAAATTTCACTAGAAAATGTGACCCCGATATATGATGGCACTCTCATGCAAGGATAAATGAAGGGCATATATGTTATTTATTGGAAAATAAGTCGTGGAATAAAAAACAATGATACGATAAAATAACAAGGAAATTTCCCTGTATGGCTATTTCAAGGAACTTACCTCAATCCTGGAAAAGTTGGTGTTCTTTCTTGGTTTGAATAGATATTTATCAAGGCATTCTCCTCCTCCTTTGTGTTGTTTGAGAAATTCATTATCATCCTCACCTTTGAACCGCATGGTGAGCATGGGGGGCCTCAAATTTCTAGTGAAAAATGAAGGAGCTAATGATATAGTATGTTTTCCTTAGAGATGGACTCTTCTCTTCTCTGAATTGAATTTATCTACACACCATTGAATGAGTTCTCTAAAATATGTTGCCTCTAGAACACAACCAGTGAGGGATATTCCTGAAGTCCAAATCAAGTTAATTTTTTTATTAGCTGGAGGGAGAGCCTTGTATTAATTGTATGTTCACAACCACTGGAACTCTTGATCTTCACACCCAAGTGTGTTTAGTGTATCTCTGCAATACAATTCCTTTTTCTTACTTGACATTATTTCACTGCTTTAGCTTTGGAAATAGGTGGAACTATTGTCGATATTTACACCTTGGAATATTAGTTCTTATTTAATTTACCATGCATTTATCTAATGGTTTAGTCATCATAGTTATTATTTCAAAGTTTCCAGCTTGCACGACAAGATTTTTTAATTTATTACAAGGTTTACAGGATCTTCACCACTTTAACATTGACATTATGTTCACACAAGTGGTAGATGATGTGGCGAGGAAAATAAATGAGATGGGAAGTGGCAATGGGATGTCATAGAAGATGAAAAGTGGCTAAGTATGGAGGTGCACTAAAAGGGTTGGAAGGTGAATCATGTAGCATGCAGGACTATGGGTACGAGAGCATAGAGAAATGAAAAGGTAAAAGTCAAAGCGTCCCGCACCTGGAGTAAGAAAATTGACTAAGTATGGGAAGGGGTGATTTTGCAAGTCATAGGACTAAGAGGTACATTTAGTAGACAACATGATTGTGGGTCGATGGGCATGTGGGTTTGAAGACAAAATAAAAGTTAAATGGGATAGTCATTCATCCCACATCCACATTTCAAGAAAATGGTTAAGTATGAAAAAGGTGAAACGTGCATTCTAGAAAATGTGGAGGTAAGAGGTGAAATTTTTAGGTAGTGCAATTAAGGGTCTGCAAACACAAGGGAATGTGGGTCTAGGACATGTTGTACTCCTACATCGCTACTCCTGCATCGCTTAAAAAATTATTGGGTGTTTGAAAATTTGAAAGAGGGGAAAATAAACAAACTATAAATACTTCAGGTTTGTGGATGTGTGGTCATGTAAATTTGATGGTAGTATAACCTGCGGCTTGCATTTTTAGAGGAAAAATAAAAATATGGAAAGAAAATGAAGAAGAAAGGAAAAAAAAGGAAGAAGAAGAATGATAAGAATGTTTGTGCAAATATTGATCAGAAATGTGGATAAAAAAACTCCAATTGTTTAAGGAGTTATGATACCAAGATCATCATTTCTACACTGAACAAGGGTCCCAAAACTTGTAGTCAATTTTTCCATGGAAGATCAATGGTAGGTTGAATTGGACAAATAAATTGAGTAACCAGTAGATGGTTTCATAAAAAAAGAAATCATCTAAAATTTCGCACAATTTCCAAAGTATCACTGCTTGGAAAGCTAGAAGGAGAATTCAACAAAGTGATTCTTTATGCCTTCTCATCAAATTCAACATATATTCTACATATAATCTATAGTTTTACAATATTAAAGAATATGTAGGTCTTCAAATATTTAGAGTAGTCCATCATGAAGCAATAATGACTCTTTGCTTCTAGTTTCTTCCTTCTGTCGTCTAGAATGTGAGCCCACACTATGCATACAAAGGTTCTAAGGTGTCCAACTGAGGGTTTCCTTCCACTCAAATTTTCAACTAGATTCAAATCTCATTTAGATTTAGTCAAAATCATATTTAACAAATAGTTTGAGTAGTAAACAACTTCTTCCTAAACCTGATTTGACATTGTGTTAGCTTGAATAAAATAACATGTAATTTCAAACAAAGATTGATTCTTTCTTCTAGTAATTCCATTCTATTGATGTGTGTAAGGTACATATATCTACTAAGAAATACCACTATGTGACAAGGATCTTTCAAATTCCTTGCCACATATTCTCCTCCATTGTCAAATATTAAAATTTCACATGTAAACTACATTTCCTTTTAGCATATACCCTAAATTCCTTGAAATTTTCAAAGATGTGGCTCTTACTCTTCAATAATTAAACCCAAGTATACATGTAAAAGTAATTAATGAAGATCAATACATCCTTTGCACTAGTTAGTGATGGTTTGTTCATGGAACACAAGTCACTATGGACAAGCTCTAGTTGAGTCTATTCCAATATTTTTCTATTTCAAAGGTATAATGATGATTCTTATCAAACATACATCCTTCACATACTTCATTAGGGAGAATAAATTGTACATAGTCTACTAACTAGATCATGTTTCTTCATCGATTTAAAGCTTCACAGATTCATATGTTTGACTCATTCATGCCACAATTTTCTCCAATTGTTGGTGTGGGATATAAGTGGAATTGGCCCTAGTCTTCTTGGTAAAGTTACAAAACATATATAGTCAATCCTTTGTTTCCAAGAAACCTTCAACAACAATAAAAAAAATTCTTTGCAATTCCTTCATAACAAATTTATCTAGTTGAAACTCTAATTTCTTGCCAATCTAGGTTAGTTGGGGTATCAACAACAAATTTGCAATCAAGATAGGTATATGATACACATTAGTGATCACACCATTATGTCATTCAATATTTACACAAACAACAACAATAAGTGCATAATCATGTACTATAAAAATTTATTTTTCTATAACTTATTTTAATGAAGAATAGAGGGAAGAATCTTTATCCATATGGTGGGTACAACTAAAGTTGACTATCCACTCTCTTTGATAAGTATGTGCATGTAAGGCTTGAGAAGTACTAATAGAAAACATATAGTTATATGCCTTACCTTCTAAATTTGTATTCTACAAGTTGGTCAATATTCTATTTGACATGTCTACTTCAAGTTTCTTCACTTTATCCTCTAGGTCCTTGATCCTATACCAACAATCCTTATACATATATCCCAATTCCCACCAATAGTAGTTGGTCTTCTTATTTCTACCTTTCTTAGTCAAAGTCTGAGCATAATGATTCTTCTTATTAGTTTAGTTCACATAGTTTCATTCCTTCTCATGTCAACCTATTTATTTATAATTCTATTAACCTTTTCCCTTCAACAAATGGGCATTTTACTTGACCTCAAGTTTCCCTTCATCAAGATTTGTTCATGTGCCCTAATTATTAAACCAAAAAAATACTCAAAGGTATAATCCTCACCATCATATTTTTTGTAGATCCGACTATCATGTATTGTTGATCATAAAACATCATACAATGTCTTCATATTCATCAGGATCAACTTTATGAGTTGACCATATTTTATGGGAAAATCCTACTTCATTGAACCAATTTAAATTGAAGCTTATTTACACGAGCCATATAGTATTTAGTTCGTTCAAAAGAGAGATGGTATATATAGATAAAATGCTTCTCAATCCATATAACTTGAGTTTCATTAATTTTATCAAATAGATTCGTAAGTTTCTTCTAGGAAGAATTTAGGAAATCTATCTCTCTTGTATGAAAGAAAAACCCTTTAGAGATGTATGTGATTATGAATTCTATAACCTGATGCAGGAGCATCGTAAGCACATGCAAGAGGAAGACAACTGGAAATGCACCAACGCGTATTTTGAGAATGTTTTGAATTTGAAGGATAAAACATTAATGAAAAATATTAAATTGGATGCGCTCGCATTTAAGTTTTGATTTGTAATATAGATCATGATCAGTTTCTCTCATCTGTCATATTATGAGGCATTTATTGTAATAATGTAAAGTAGTTGTAGCTTTTATTGATGATATGATATCTTAGAAAGGAGAGAGGGAAAACTCAAGAAAACCCATCGTTGTATTGTATTGTAACAATTCTCATTAGCAGGAAGAAGAATATGAGAGTTAGAGATGTAGAGCATAGAGAAGAACAAATATTATAGAGTTGGTATGAACAAATAGCTTTTCCTACTGAACCCATGTACACATGCACTTGGATTAATATAAAGAATTTTTTATCCAATTTCATGGTGTTTGTATGAATTTTGTTTACATCTTTTGAATGGTATGTTTACAATTGATTTCAGTCTTTGTTATGCATTTTATTTCAATACTATTTATGCTCTTGATTTCATGTTGAATGTATGCAGTCTGTGAGAGGAGGAGAACCATAAGATTCAATTGTTTCTTTTCTGAGAAATCCTGCAAGAGGTTGCAGCAAAGGTCCGCAAGGAGTGCGTGACAAGGTTTCTGAGTTTCATCTCAGAAAAGCTCAGGAGGGAAAGAGTTGTTCTTATACGCATAGAGTCATGCAAGGTGTGCACAGGCTGGGAAAATTCTTAAGTTGTTCTTATACGCATAGAGTCATGCAAGGTGTGCACAGGCTGGGAAAATTCTTAGACTTTATCAACCTTGGAGTGGGGTTGAAAGACTCTGTTGCAGGGAGTGCGAAGAGTGTCGAAGTTCAACAACCAGAGGTTGTTGTGAGTGACGCAAGGAGTACATGCAGAGAGTCCTTAGAATCCTCGTGGAGCAGAAAAAATCAAGCTCAGGAGGGAGAGAAAATTCGAAGAGTTCGAAGGAAGAATGAGGTCGAATTCATTTGCAGAATAATTGACGCCAAGTCTTTTGGCATGAATCCATTGCGAGTCTGAAACATACAATGGAAGTTCTCATAGGGAGAACCGATGATTCATTGTGGGCCATTAGATCCAGTGGAACAATGGGGAAGTTAAGGTTTATAGCCTTCACCATTCACAAGCCAAAAAGGAATGACATCCATTCAAACCAGATCAATGGGATCCATTGATCTCTTAATTTTGGGTTTCATCTATCGAGAGATCAAGGGTGAAGACCCTCCTAAAATAATGAAAGGTGGATTGTCGATTCAATATGGATCATTGGTTAGTGAAGGACCTGAGCCGTAGATATGGCTTAACTAGATTTCGGGAATCGGGAGTTGAAGCATCAGGTTGATTGTACAACAGTATCGAGCTCGCGAAACATTAAGCCACGACACAATCATGATCGTATATCGAGAAAGGCCTAGGATTGTTATATCTGGCCTAGTAAAGACTCATATTGGGTTTCAGGGTTTCATGAATGTGAAGTGTTGGGATTACATCACCCCAACATCCCCAAAATCGAAATTTGTGAAATTTCTTGTGGTGTGTCCTGCGGTCGTAGTGTCCTAGTCCTGTGGGAGAGAAGACTCATGCCTAGTGCTGGATACGTGTAGGTGGGGTTTTGATAGGAGGACCTGTGGTCATATGTTTTGAAGGTTCTAGTGGGAACTAAGGTAGGAGGACCTGTGGTCATATGTTTTGAAGGTTCTAGTGGGAACTAAGGGAGTCGCTTCGACTCAAGGAGATTGAAGATCCAAAGGCCGGTAGGTCAGCAAATCCTTGCTAAGGTGGGGGTGCTACGTCAAGTGGTATCAGAGAAGACAACCATTTTTTTCTATAGGCAAGAGAAGACAGAAGGAAAGTTGTAAATTGAATTCTGCATGGAACATATTTAAATAATGTCGACTAGAAGACGTCAAGATAGACCAATGCCCGATCCAATCGTGGAAAGGGAAATGAGAGAAATTTGTTCTCGATTAGATGTTATGGATACTTCATAGAGATGAGCTACTGATACAGGGGATGTCAGTGAAATCAAAAGTGAAAATGAGGCTAGAGATGAAGAAGAAGTTGTAGCTGAAGATGCTGCAGAAGAACGTCTATTCAGAGCTGTTGCAAGAATAGGTGCTAGAGAAAAATCAATATTCCAATGTATGAAGGAAAATTAGACATTGAGGAGCTACTATATTGGTTTAGAGCTCTGGATAAGTACTTCGATAATGAAGATATCTAAGAAGATAGGAAAGTAAAACATGTTGTCACTAGATTGAAAGGGCATGCAACATTATGGTGGGATGAACTGCAGGTTGATAGGCGTTGCAAGGGCAAGCAGAAAATCAAAATTTGGGATAGGATGGTCGCAAAAATGAAAGCCAAGTTTATACCCAGAGACTACCAGATTAATCTTTTTTGAAGAATGCAGAATTTGAGACAGAAATGGATGACAGTGAAAGAATACACTGAGGAATTTTACTGACTTAACATCAGAGCAGGTCATCGTGAAAGTGTTGATTAAAAAGTCACCAGATACATGAATGGCCTGAGATATGACATTCAGGATGAGATGAGCATGGTGATGATTAGAAATGTAGAGGAGGCTTATCAAATTACGTTGAAAGCGGAAGAAAAATTGGCCCGAAAGCAAGGTCAAAGGGGCAGAGGTAGAAGTTAGAGCAGAGGAAAATTGGTTTCCTAAGACAGAGCATAGAAGCCCAAAGATGAAGAAAAGAAACCTCATAACCACCCAAAAAGAGGAGGAGGCTCACAAAGAGGATAGTATGCCGATAGAAACACTTTTCCTCGAGCCATAGGAAGAGGAAGAGGCAGAGGTGGTGAGATAAAGTGTTTTTCCTATGGAAATATCAAACATAAGTCTTATGAATGTCCTGACATAAAAAGAGATGGAGGAGGCGAAGCTCACATTACAGAAGCACAAAGGAGAAATGTTGAGGTAGAAGATGCAGAAGGCAGAAGATCTTTAATGATGAGGAAAATTCTCTCGAAGCCAGAGAAAGAGGCGGAGAATCCATTCCAAATAAAAAGTTTGTTTAGAACTGCTTGCAAGACTAAGGATAGGGTACACAAGGTAATTTTGGACATCGAAAGCACAAATAATCTAGTCTCCACAAAGATGGTGGAAAAGCTAGAATTGGAGACAATCGCACATCCAAGCCCATATAAAGTCTCATGGTTGCAAAAAGGACATCAAGTATACAGATATAGGGGGATACAGAGATGAGATTTTATGCGACGTTATTTCCATGGATGTCTGACATCTTTTTTTGGGAAGACTATGAAAATATGAAATAAATGTTGTTCATGACGGGAGAAAGAACACCTATACCTTGGAGAAGAATGGTATAACGCATATGTTGCTACCAATTGAAGACAAGAAGGTGAAAGAAGAAATGAGAAACACTATACTTCTCATGAGTGGGAA
>CBVK0102706427.1:0-10725 GCA_900067695.1 Picea abies
GATGCAGTTGCATAAGGATATCAGCTAAAACTTTTCAAAAGTAGTTGTATAATCCTTTTTTAGGATCAAAGAAGTGAAGGTAATATTATGAGCCGCAATATTTTTGGTGAGGGTAATAAATATGAGGAAGAGGAGGAAATTAAAGGAGAGAATTAAAACAAAAGACAACTTAGGGAAGAATAAGAAGAAGCAAAACTATAAGTAAAAGACTAATTTTCTGTTTTTGGCTGAAATGTTAGTATTTTGATTATAGATAGTAAGAAGTCGTTTGAGGTGAAGAATGAATGTTCAATTTTCTTTCTTATGTGTTTGTTTTGTTAAGTGTTAAAGAAATTTCTTCATTGTGCTTGAAGGCTATTTTCCTATGTGTTTGATGTGTTAAGTGTTAGAAAAATATCTTCGTTGTGCTTGAAGGCTATTTTCTTTGTAATAATGTTGAGAGGGTTCATATTCTTAAGGACCCATTAAAATTTAGGTTGTGTTAGTTTGAATGGAAAGACCTATTGAACCTTGAAAAAGACCGATTGAACCTTGAAAATAAAGGAAGGTTTAAACTAGCCTTGGTTGTGAGAGAACTTAGACTCTGCATGTCTAATTTTATTGGTTTAAAGAACTTGCAAGGGATTGTGTCCCTATTTTCTAGGTCATTTGTGGTATCATAGGTTTGAGTAGTTGTGGTGAAAGGAACTTGCATCATTGAGGATCCATTTTTATAGATTGTAATAAATATTATATTTTTTGGTTGAATTATGGTAATAATTCCAAATAATTAATAAATATTTTTTTGTAAGTGTGTAAAGATTTAATGGAATCCATCTTTCATAACTCTCATATGTTAGGGAATTTGACATATTCTAATCTATTTATCTTAACATATTTTATGTAAATCATTTAGATTATCTTTGGTTATATCTCCTCCCATTTAAATGTGTCATAGTATATTATTTCATATTTAATGTGGTGTGAGGATATCAACCAGATTTTTAGGGAGGTTAACTTTAGCGTGGCAGTCAATCATCGTTGACAGCTTGTTAACTTGTGTAAATATGTTTTTGTAAGTGTGTAAAGATTTAATGGAATCCATCTTTCATAAATCTCATATGTTAGGAAATTTGACATATTCTAATTTATTTATCTTAACATATTTTATGTAAATCATTCAGATTAGCTTTGGTTATATTTCCTCCTATTTAAATGTTTCATAGCATATTATTTCATATTTAATGTGGTGTGAAGATATAAACCAGATTTTTAGGGAGGTTAGCTTTAGCATGGCGGTCAATCATCGTTGACAACTTGTTAACTTGTGCATTTGGGATTTCTATGAAATATTTCTCAATGTTATGAAAAACTAATTTATTGTTTTTATTATTTTAAATATTTCTCAATGTTATGAAAAACTAATTTATTGTTTTTATTATTTTGCAAACAATAAATAATTCTTATATTTTTCAATTTGATAATTTGAATTTTATGATTGGGTTAGGGTTGTGATGCTACTTAATTAACCTTTCTGTGTTGAATTTTTTATCTCTATTTGTTAGACATCACAAATCATTTAAAATTTCAAAATTTTAAAAATAGCCATGGAAACTGTGCAGTGGATGTTAGTTGCAGTCGATGCATGTATTGTGGTGATCCGTGGAGATTTGCATGCACACTCTCACCTAGAACTTTATCCTTCATCGTGGGCCTTACATCTGCATGCACAATGAACAAACGTTAGTGTACTATAATTTCTCTCGAAATCAACAACAAGCTCAAAAAAAATCTTCTATGAATTACACCAACGTTAAGGATGTCCCTCCTAAAGCCCATGATTGAATTTCCTTCAACTGACATAGGGTAGGATAAGTCCAATGGAAGAATTTAAAAACAAAACAAATCAGTAGGTATGTGTGTATTTACAATTTCGGGAGAGGTGAGTTGATACAGTTCAGTATGGGTTCCTCTGTGTGATTTTTAAATGGGTTTATTACCAAAGCTCTAGTTAAAGGGTTCACTGACCTAACTAAATATCCAATGTTCTCAACAACAATTTGTTAAGATAAACCCTGAAGCTATATTATCAATCAATTATATATCATACACAAGATTTTTTCATAGCTGAATATAAAGAGACTAATTTGCTTCGTTGCTTTTGATGGTAAGATGAGAAAAATCCAAATAATTATACCATGGCGGGCCAAATTTGAGGAGTTCATGAATGTGCATGCAAACAAAGGTGTCATCACAGGGTTTCATTTGATAACTTTCAGCTCTGGGGTGTAGATCGAAGGAGTAGGCATTCTTCTTTCTATCTATACCAATATATTTTGACACGCCTGGCCTCTGAATATTTTCATAACCCTAAAGCTCACTCAAGAGTATTTAGTCCTCATCTCATAAAAAGTAATGTCTAATGTATGTATTTTCAAGATATTTCTACTATAATAATGATACATGTATATGATTTTAATGTATATTTTCCTCTAATAATGTTGCATAACTCAGAAATAATGCAAGTTCATGTAGGAAAATTCAATTTACAAATTTACAGAGTTGCTCTTTATAAATCCTTCTATATTGATGGAATCAAATGATTAATCTTACTTCCACACCAAAGACATTACTTGTATCGATGCTTTGGAATATTTCAAGGGCGACGATTAAGAAAAAACAAAATCTGGGAATTTGGGTTATTAACATTATTATTGAATTGAAATAGCCAACAACTTACTTGGTTGAAGCATTCATGGAAGCATGGGCTTGGCCTTAGCCTGTGCAATCCTTGGACTGATTCTTTCACTTGATGACCTAGCATTCCAAGAGGTTGTTGGAGAGGAAAATTTGTGTACCTTACCAAGTCCAAATATTCTTGAGAGGAAAATTTGTGTACCTTACCAACTCCAAAGATTCTTTAGAGGGTTGATATAGTCTAGTTGCTTGCATTAGTTAATGTTGAGTGGGCCTGGCTCTTGGAATGCATATATTCTTGACCGACTACTGGTTATGGATCTACTATCGGGTCTTGATGATAAGGGACTGGCTCATACACATCATAAGTTGGGTCTCAATCTGGAAAGGCTCTCAAACAAGAGCTAAACCTAGAAGGGGTGCTAAGGGTGGTGGTGGCTATATAGGTTCTTCTCATCCTACATTTTGAATTTCTCGTGCATTTTTAACTGGAGCAAGAAATTCTACTATTGGGCATGGAATTACTCCACTTATGTATTCTTATATGTATTCTTACTTTGGTTCTTCCAGCTATGGATATCTATCAGGAAGCTAGCTATGTATCTCGACATCAAAGATATGAATCAGGATCATGACCATCAGAAAGAACAAATGCATCACGATTACTATCATCAAGACCTTACTAAACATGCACTATTCAATTTGTCACGATTACTATCATCAAGACCTTACTAAACATGCACTATTCAATTTGTGTATCAATTTTCCATTTTATTCAACCATGGTTGCAAATGGAGCCTATTGTCAATTAAACTCTCAATTCAAATCCTAATTAACATAGTTGTTAGACATTATGGGAGGAATTTTCTCTTCATACGCTCGTGACTGAGCTTTGCAAGATCTAAACCAATCAAATAGTATAGATCAAAATCAAAGAGAATGTAAAATTCTTCAATAAGAATTCCATGTAAATTTATCTTTATCAGATTCGATTTGGGTTTGATTGGTGCACGAGCACAACATAGCACAGAGGCATATTTTTCTCCTCAGACTTGGGACTCTGGCATTCTACTTATTTTTCTTCATTATCTATAAATTAATCTAGGCATTTTTATGAAAAACCAATGTTAATGGTCAACTTCAAAGTACCAATGAAGGTGTGCTTCTTGTTACATAGAATGAATCTACCTCTAGATTGACAAAATCCCTCATCTTTACTTTTTCCAATGTAGATGGACTATTAGCTGAAGCGACAATTTATCAATAAATTCAACTTCCTTCTGGTTACATTAGTTTGACCAATGATCTAAAAATTCTCAAGATGACAATATAGTATTTATTATGAGAGAAAAATGGCATCTCTTACTACAGTTCGTATCAAATGAAAGTTGTGCCACGCAGAGAAAATAGTCCCTACACAACAGCTTCAACCATTGTCTCACATAAGTATTCACAACTTCAAGCAAACAAAGAAACATAATTATAAATGGTTTTGATAAGGGGGTTGAAAATGAACTACAAAGAGCATCTGTATGCAGACAAGAGGCTAACAACCTCTCTTTTTGCAAATCCATGTTTCAAGCTTTCAACCATTGAGACAGAGAGAAAATATTGTCCCTAGACATTATAAGTAGCTTCGACCATTGTCTCACTAAAGTATTTTCACCTTCAAGCACAATAAGAAACATAATTATAATTGGTTTTTGTTGTATTCTAGAACCCACAGAAAATTAATTTATAGCACAAACATGCATAGTATAAGTCACACATGAGACAAGCTATTTACGTGGTGAAACTCTCAGGGTGAGGGAAACATCCACCAGACAATGACAACATCATTCTATTATCAGGAACCAGGAGATTACATCCAGCCTTAGGCAACCGGGAAACCCAGGAGAGGGCTTGAAGCCCCCTTGCTCTCAAATGCCTCTAAGGCATTCACATTTATACAACTCCTCCTTCAGTTACATAAACTGAATACATTGAATGATGCCCCTATTTTTGCTAATTAATTTTAACTAAACCCAAGAATACTTTCTTGTTGAAAACAACCATGAATTGTTGACACATTCCAAAAATCTCCACCTTGACAACAATTAAATTAATGTCATGCCATTGTCCATTCATCACCTTCTTGCAAGTTGAAGATAGGTGATACCGGTACTTTGAGAACCGAAGCACCCATTTCACTGCTCCACCTGGATTTTTCATGTTATCACTGACAAGACCAACTGCACGTGAAATATCTCATCCTTTCATTGCAATCATTAATATTTATACTAGCACACTATACATGAGACATATAACCCTTTTCTTCTTCATCACTTGGACACAAACCTGAAGAAAGCTTATAATGGAAATCCAAAAAAGATTTTAGTTTCACATCATTCATACCGAATTTATTGAGTATCATTACCATGTACTCAAGTTGTGATAACCCAAACCTTACCATCAATCTCATCCCTGTGAATTTCTATTCTCAAGATTGTTTTGTTTCTCCCAGATCCTTCATCTCTAACATCCAAGTCAACTGATCCAACCTGTTGATCTTAGACATGCTACTTCTTGCTATAAGCATACTGTCAACATTCTAAAAACCAAGATAGTGAGTACCATAAACACAATGGTTGCAGTCACTTCTTATAAAACTTGGCTCACCATGAAGTATTCAACATCTTGTACAAACTTGTCTGCTCGAGTTTCAGACCATACAATAATTACTTGAGCTTTGCAAACAACTCTCCTGTCACGATATTGAGCACCTTCAGTGCTCCACCTCAAACTCTGTATTCGAGACCTTTGCCAAAAAATAGATGAAGCCATCCAAGTGAGCTTGTCACTAGCTCAAGGAAACTTTCAATGGAGTCTCTATGCTCCACCTTAACACGAACATCCCCTTGACCAAATCCAACCAAGCCGACCAAGTAAGTGTTCATCGCTCACCTCCAGGCCGATTTTTCGTAGAGTTCCCCAAGCCTTTGAACAAGCTTCGTTACATGCAATATGATGGACGGAACCAAAACCAACCCCCTATCACCTAAGCCTATGTCTAGACTTTATCGGCGAAATACAAGGGGTACCTATGCCTATTCAGGTCTTACAACCATATTCCCAATTACATGTAATTTCTTACGACTCCAAAATAAATAAATAATTCACAGTGACTTTACCGTCACTCCATTGCCATTTACCATCCGGACACCTTGATTAGCGAATAAATGCACCCAATCGATAAGGGTGCACCAGCAGGCTCGAATCAATATTGCAACAATGATACATTTAGTGTCCAATCTTCATTTGGAATATTCTTACTCCTCTGTGATGGATCGATACTTACTATGTCCATTCTCCACTAGATTATGAAAACCCAATGAACCTCCCAGCACTATCAAATTGCATTGGACTAACTTAGTTTCCGACCCCAAATATATGCAGATCTCACGTCTTTATCAGAATCAGACCCTCTTATTAAAAGGTGTGGGTTATACATATGGAATAAATAAAATCAACCTTCAAATACAATTGAAAATGAATAGAGAGTTTTAATGGAATAAATATGGCCAAGGCACATGATATAATTCCCAAGGCACTTGCATTATATAATTCTTGAAATCCCATTGGTACCAACACTATTATAATTTTCCTATACATATCGCCTTTCAAGAAACAGACTCGTTGTAGGCACTGAACATACCCAAATAAGCCATGCATCCTCAATGGCTACAACGAGCCTCAATATCGCAACCTTAATCAATGCTTGACCTTTGATTTTCCTGGCTCTATCCATCCATGGTGTCCAATCCATCTCACCTTTGTGTTGAGATTTGCGTTGATCATGTTTGCCACTGTAAAAATGGTTCTATTTCAAACAAATTCTCCTTCGCACGGGCTTCACAAAGCCTTCTCTCTGACGCACAGATCAGTACTCCTGTTGTCCTCCTGCGCATCAATGATCTAGCTTCAGATCTAACAGAGATGCAAGAATTTGAACAACAAATATCAAGATCCAGTTACATATCCATGATTTTCTTTGCAGATTGGCAGGACATCAACCACCAATCCACCACAGATCTCAAACGTAGCCACACGTAGGCCACTAGTGTGTCCCTCCGCGGCCTTCCACTTCATGAGAAACCTCCATGTCGCCTCTGTGGCTCGCTCTATCCAGAACTTCTTGGTTCTGCCGTCAATAGTGTGTTTCTCCTGAATAACTCGATCTGCAACAGAAGGGTCTCCAAAGACCACAAACCCAAAACCTCTTGCACGACCGATAGTCTTGTCTTTCATAGTAATTTGGAGAAAGAAATATACATGTGCATCCCCATATCCTTCTGCATAACTTCCTGCACTAGTTCCACCAAAAGGAGGCCCATAACCACTACTTGATTGCATGTAACCACTGTCAATTTTGCTGCCATAGGCAACATCACTACCTGCATCTTTAAGATAGTTATTAAATGAACAAGGTCATATACAACTGATAATTTATAACCATATCCAATATTGATGCTTTAATATAACAATTTATAAAGTTGATGCTTATGCCTATAAAATATAGGCAGGGACTATTTGCCTTGCAGTTATTCCATTGTTGGGTAATCTTAGGGGCAATTTATAACATTGATGCTTATGCTGATAAAATATAGGCAGGGACTAGTTGCCTTTCAGCTATTTTATTATTGGGTAATCTTAGGAGTTGACTTTATGTTCTTCATTTTAAAATCTTACAATTAAATTAAAGATTAGAGAAACCAAAGAGACCAAAATTGTCTTGAAAGTTGAAGTACAATGCTATGATTTTACTTTTTACTCTACAATGCTATGATTATAGTATTTTAATGTTATGATTATAGTATTTTAATGTAATGAGACTATGGGCCCTCTGGGCCCCCCTACTACCTCTCTAGCTACCTTACACCTCTTGTCCTCCTGTGCATCCTTCCAAAAAACAACGATCTAGCCTCAGATCTAATAGAGATGAAAGAATTTGAACAAAAAATATCAAGATCCAGTTACATATCGATGATTTTGTTTGCAGATTGGCAGGATATCAACCACCAATCCACCACAGATCTCAAATGTAGCCACACGCAGGCCACTAGTGTGTCCATCCACGACCTTCCACTTCATGAGAAGCCTTCATGTCGCCTTTGTGGCTCGGTCTATCTAGAACTTCTTGGTTCTGCTGGCAATAGTGTGTTTCTCTTGAATAACTCAATCTACAACAGAAGGATCTCCAAAGACCACAAACCCAAAACCTCTTACATGACCGATAGTCTTGTCTTTCATAGTAATTTGTAGAAATAAATATACATGTGCATCCCCGTACACTTCTGCATAACTTCCTACACTGGCTCCACCAAAAGGAGGCACATAACCACTACTTGATTACATGTAACCACTATCAATTTTGTTGCCATAGGCAACATCACTACCTGCATATCCATAGCCAGGAGCAACTCCATCAGATCAGACATCAAATCAACCTCCAAATCTCCTAGATCGTCTGCTCGGAGATGCCCGAGGACATTGATGCCAACCCAACAAAAATTGTGGAAAAAATTATCCCATGACTCATCCACGCTTTGTGGTCCATCAGATCAGACATCAAATCAACCTCCAAATCTCCTAGATCGTCTGCTCGGAGATGCCCGAGGACATTGATGCCAACCCAACAAAAATTGTGGAAAAAATTATCCCATGACTCATCCACGCTTTGTGGATCCACTGTCTCAATCTTTTCCTTTAGCCAATTACACTTGTCATAGTCTAGAATGTGCATATATTATTAAACAATGGTACCACAGTATGCCTATTCCAATCGACTCATAATTGACCATAGAGTCTGCACCAGCTGATTCTCAGACATGAACCCTGATGTCCTCCACACGTCGAGGAAAAACTCTTGATCTAGATCCACCTTTGTGAAACTACCACATAGAAATATTGTTCTGCAACTTCACACACCGACAGAGAAATCTATCACCTCCGAGACATAAATCTCTCACCTCGAATCTCTAATACCACTTGTTGTATTCTAGAACCCACAAAAAATTATTTTACAACACAAACATGCAAAGAAAACAGTCACACAGGAGACAAGCTATTTATGTGGTAAAACCCTCAGGGTGAGGGAAACATCCACGAGACAATGGAAACATCATTCTATTATCAGGAACCAGGAGATTACATCCAGCCTTAGGCAACCATGAAGCTCGGTAGAGGGCTTGAAGCCCCCTTGCTGTCAAATGACTCTAAGGAATCACATTTATACAACTCCTCCTTCAGTTACATAAAACTGAATACATTCAATGCTACCCCTATTCCTGCTAATTAGTTTTAACTAAAACCCAAGAATACTTTCTTGTTCAAAACAACCGTGAATTGGTTGTCACATTCCAAAAGTTTTGAGAAGGGGTTGCAAATGAAATAGGACGAGACGTTGAGAGCCTCTGGCTTTTGCAAATCCACGTTTCAAGATGGTAATTATAATCGACAAATGAATCGTAGACAACTGTATGATTTCATGTTATATATGTTGTTTGTTACTGATTCATTATTAATTATAATTATATGTTATATAAAATTGTGAATTATAATCATACTTTAAAGTAAAAGTTTTTCTATGTATGCTTGCCTATTTTTATTATTTTGAAATAAAAAATTAATTTTATTTAAAAATATTGCAATTCATTAAAAATAAATAAATACTATTTAATGTAACTAATATTTTTTATACATTTTTAATATAAATGTAAAAAATTACTGAACAAACAATCCACCAAAATCATCGTTTTGGAGGTAGTCATGCATTTTTAATATAAATATAAAAAACTACCCTTACAAACAATCCACCAAATTCAGCATCAATATGTTTGTTTGAATCTATACACATAATTATTATCCATTGTTGGTTGTAAGCATCTTATCAAATTGCAGTCATTCCATTCTTTCATCAAAATTTGTTTTAATAACCATATTTTTTTCAAAATATAATAAAAAATTTATTGATATTACTTTACTTTGCTTTCCTAATTTGAAGATGCAAAAGATTTCATTCCTAGAATTTGTTTAACGATCTATTAAGAAGAATGTACACTTGTTCAGTTTTCTTTAATAATAGATGAAAATTAATTCTTTAATAATAAATGAAAACTAATTTTAAAGATAATATGTCTACTCAAACATTGGAATACTCTTTATTATATAAATTACTCAAATTACATTTAATTAATAATAATTAAAACATTTTATTATAAAGAAAAATAAAAATAAAAATAAAAATAGTATCTTCTTTCATCACAATTAAAATTGATTGAGTAATTATCTTTAAGATAGTTATTAAATGAATAAGGTTATATATAATTGATAATTTATAACCATATTATCAATAACCATATTTAATATTGATGCTTTAATATAACAATTTATAAAGTTGATGCTTATGTTGATAAAATATAAGTAGGGACTAGCTACCTTGTAGTTATTCCATTGTTGGGTAATCTTAGGGGCATGCTTATGCTGATAAAATATAGACAGGGACTAGCCACCTTTTAGCTATTCCGTTATTGGGTAATCTTAGGGGTTGACTTTATGTTCCTCATTTTAAAATCTTACTATTAAAATAGAGATTAGAGAACCGAAAGGGGCCAAAATTGTTTAGAAAGTTGAAGTACAATGTTATGATTTTACTTTTTACTCTACAATGCTATGATTATAGTATTTTAATGCTATGATTATATATTATTTTAATGTAATGAAATGAATTTATACTAGCACAACCCCATGATTGTGACAGATGAATGTCTAAAGACTTATTGAAGCAACATAATATGACATTGAGGTGTTGTATACAGATTAATTTTTGTTAATTAGGTAAATTTGGCAATTACTAGTAATGGCATTAAAATATTAAACATATTAAGTAAATGTGAAAAAGTAAACAAGAAAAGATAAGCATTAAAAAACCCAAATAAGTTATGAACATAAAATCTCATTCCTTAATTTAATAGGATGACTAAAATAATACCAACATTTTCAATTGCTAGC
>CBVK0102708465.1:0-19234 GCA_900067695.1 Picea abies
ATCAGTGTGACTGGAGTTCAGACGTGTGCTCTTCCGATCTTATTATTTGGTGTTTTACTTGAGGCCGACATTAAAACACTTTTTATCAATATTTTATATTTTTTTAAATGGCATGTGTCAGCTTCACCTTGAGCATGGAATTACACATCTTGTTCATACTGAGACTGTACAAAGTGCCTCTCGGCACAATCAAGCTCGGCCCAGTCTTTTCTGTGAATATAGGCTTTCCTAAAGTGATTCAGAAATGGATCCATGAAGGATCCAAGAAGATCCCAATCTGAGTGTAATGAAGGAGGGGGAAGGATCCAGTGATAAGTGATTCTGGAAATTGATCCTGCAGGATCCAAGAGGTATCTGAGAAGGATCCCAATCTGAGCATAATCAAGGAGGGGGAAGGATGCAGTGATAGTTGGTGAAACAACAAAGCGTGTGTCTACAGCAGAGATCACATTCAGAAATCAAACATCATCATTGACTAAGTTACTCTTCTTGGAAAACCCTCAGTTTAAAGCAAGAGAAATTGAGGTATGGATTTCAAATTTTCAAGCTTCTCTGAAGGGTCAGAACTCAAGTTCCTCCCATTTAAACAAATCTGCAAAAATATGAGTGCTCTTATCAGTATTTTACATTCTGGATTTTGCTTTATATAGGAGCCACTTTTGTGCTCCCACTTTGTATTGGCACTATTGTACTCAATAGTCCCATTGACCTACTTTTGTGGTCATTTATTCTACATTAATAAAATCATCTATTATCTATTATTATCTAGTTTCTCAAGCGGCAATAGTGTTATTTGCAGTCCTAGTTGATGGTTCATCCTGTCTACATAGATGCCTATTTTAAATTTTTATTGATATTATTTCCTTTAAAGTTTAAATTAGGGGCATACCATTTTTTGAGTCTGTTATAAGATAATCCTTTTAGAGGAAGATTTTAACCTTGCCTCCCACAAAATCCAAAGTCAATTGATCTTGTCAAAACTCTAGTAATATTATACTTTTATGTTGACTTAGAAAGGAATGTATGGAAGGTCACAGTTTCAGGAAGTCCAGTAAGATCTGATAAACAACTACATATGCTGAGTTAGACCTTGTACGAATGCTATCGGGAAAATGTGCCTTCCAGTGGTTGAGTATGTACAAGGGCCAAAAGTTAGATTTGTGAAGAGTGCCTTTTAGAGGATGTGAATTTCTAATTTGGGAGGATAGATACTGACAAAGAGAAGCTTCATAAAGAAATACCATTCTTTCTAATACCTTATTGCCTTATAGCTACCTATTAAGAATGATTAATAGAAGACACGCTAGCAGTTAGGGAGTGAGTATAATGCATTGTCTATTTAAGGTAGAAGAGTCTATACAAGGTTGGCAGCTAGTTTTTATTAAGACATAATGTTGTTTTTTAACATGACCCGTGGAAGGTTATAATTAATATCTCATGTATTTGATTATGGATGGGGCTGAATACTATTTGGTAGTGTGGCCATTAATAAAACAATCTTCAAGTAATTTCTTGTGCACGTTTCCTGGATGGGGTGATAGAGAGGCATGCACTGGCACCTGTCGTACCAGAGGTGGGGGCCGACAATCACACCAACCTCCATAAGGTACCTTTGTGGGAGACAAAGGCTAATCCGTGCATCATTGTTTTGCATTGTGAATCAAGTTCATCTCTCTGGATGGGGTGATAGAGAGGCATGCACTGGCACCTGTCGTACCAGAGGTGGGGGCCGACAATCACACCAACCTCCATAAGGTACCTTTGTGGGAGACAAAGGCTAATCCATGCATCATTGTTTTGCATTGTGAATCAAGTTCATCTCTCTTGATCATAGAATGTAACCTCCAGAAATTTTGTGAGGACTAGCCCTATCAGTGGAAGCAAGTTTCTGCTTTGCATATCCTTGGCGTTGTCTGGAAGAGAAGGAATAGTTTGATTTGGCAGAAGAGGGAGGAAGCGGACTTGCCCTGTATTCTTGCAGGGAGTTAGGGATCAGGGAACGATGGATTACACTACACCACAGTGGGTTTTTGAAGCTCCAGAAGAGAATAAGGGAGAGGAGGGGTGCAAGAGAAGTGGAAGGCCACCAAAGACTCGGGGGAAAGAATAAAAGTGATAGACCCCCTAGAACCAGAACCAGAACACTGAGACAGTGGCCATAAATAGAAGTTTTCAACTCCTTTACTCAAAGAATACCAAGAATCAGGGTGGAGCTTTTGGAATCTAGCATCAAACATAAACGAGCTTGGACCCCAGACAATGTGGTTGATGAGGAGGTAGGCCAGTTCATCCCTGAACCTGGTCACTCCAGAGGAAGAGATTCTAAATATGCCAAGATTGTTGACCTATTGGCATGTGAAGGAAATGTTAGCCTCCAATATTCAAATGTAAGGAGCCAATATAATTCTGGAAAATATTGAAACAATGAAAAGTAAATATTATGCCTTCATCAACGCAGTTTTTAGCTCAGATGAGAGAACCTCTGAGAAGGACACTAGAGCAGAAGATGCTACTGAGGAGGAAGACGTGGTTGCAATAGCTGAAGGAATGGAGGCAGGGACCCCTACAAATCCTATCTACCTGGATACTAAAGGCCAAGAATGATCTTTAGGCCCACTCTGTCTCCTTTTGTTTGTAAGAAAAATGCTGCCCCAGTTCTCTGTTTATGGGCACCTAAACCTGCTAGTTTCTGGAGTCCTATTACTGTTAACTTTTGGACTTTAAGGGCAGTTAGTTTTTCAGACTGCAGTGGCCTCTAAGCTCAATTTTGGTTCAAAACTATGTTTTATTTTCTACAGTCCTCAGAACTGGTTAAAGATGACTATGCCTATAGGCTGTACCTTTTGGCTTGCTTTCAGAGTGGTGGCCTAGTTCTCATCCTCTTCTGATTTGTACGATTTACTTGTATGTTAATAGAATAGACTCTTAACTTCTTGTGCATGTTTGTTGCATTGCTTTCTTATTGTAGAGAGTGATTAGATGGCTTAAAATGAAAGAATAGCATAATTTTGTAACCTTGAAGGTTTCAATCGAATTTCTGATTTCTGTACTAAAGATTTTAAGAATTGGAGCCACTACAAGGAAGGTAGTGTATTTTGACTTTGTTTGGGATCTAATGTAATTTATTTGATTTCTCGTCAGGTAGTTGACCAAGTAACTTTACACCATTTAGAGAGAATACAGTCCTCTGCTGTGCTTTGTGTTGCAGCTCGGTTTGGAGGTGTAAGGCTGATTGATAATATGGAACTGCAAGCTCCAGTTCAATGAAATTTCTCAAAGTTTTCAGATATATACTAGAATGGTTTTCTCACAAGTAAACTTTTGCAAAAGAAGGGAGAACTCCTCGATATTTTTCCTTCAATTCTGTCTTTTCTTTCATCATAATAAGAGCACGCTTATATCATTGGTGTGGTGCTGACTTAAAACTACAGCAAAAGAGTTTGAGAAGCTGACCGATTTCATTACGTAAAATCATCATTGCTAAAATTGTTATCCATTCTTTAGGCTTCATGCCTCGGGTGGCCTTTTCATTGAAAGGCATATAGAGTTATTAGAATCATAGAATTTGTGCATAAGGATTCATACAGATTTGTTTCGTGTAGAAGTCCCTAGTTAGTTTTTCATGTGGAATTCATACTTATGTTTATGATGTTTTTTCCTGTGTAAAAATGAAATTTGTTCTTCACGGAAATATGTAATTTGGTGGTATCTTACTATTTTGAGGTTTGAAACTCATCTTACATTGTAGCACATTGAGGCATTTGGAAGTGGATAGGTATTATCTTTATAATTTATACTTCACAATATGTTCATTCTTAATTTCATTCTTAATAGAGTAGACTACCCAAACCCACACTAAATGCATATCATCCAATGGTGGTAAGAGTTCCAACTATATTGGATGAGTGCTCACTATGAGATTTGCGTCCAGCACTGACTATATATTTTTCTCCCATTTATGCTTGATTATGTCATGGTTGCATGGAAAAGATAGTGATGATATCAAAGGAAACTCCTTTAGTACCTTACCCCTCCTTTTTTATTTCAAGGAAATGCTTGTTACTCTTGTTATATTTCGTGCTTCATTTGAGTACTCATATTGAGCCTCTTTAAGGTATCTGTTTTGTCCCCCTTCTATCATGTTAAAAGGGGTACCAAGTCTTTGTCTAGTTCTACCATGTTAAAAGGGGTACCAAGTCCTTGTATCAGAGCTATAGGTTCATTCATAATTCCACGAACCAAAGAAAATGGAGGAGAAACATCAATCCTATGATTCCTATGATTCATGCCTATATAAGATACCATATCAATTTATTTTTTAAATGGCAATAATAAGGTAAAGTATTCTACTAAGCAACCAGAGTTATGAGACTTTTGATAGTAAAAGGTTCAAAGAAGATAATCATTCTTGACTTTAGATTTAGAATCAAGCTTATAGGGGATGAGGGATTCCAGTTAGGCTTCCTTCCTGTGTTGGATGTTTGAGTTTTAGAGATATCTTTTGTGATGAATGAGGAAAAATTGCAGAATGAATTGCAAAAAGAAAAAGCAACTGACTTCAATGGCAATTCCTCATTAATTGACAGCGTAGAAATATGGATAGATTTATGAGGAAATATTGCAGAATGAATTGTTAAAAGAAAAGGAATCAACTTTAATGAGGATAGTGTATAGATATGGATGAAAGTTATACAACAACTTGGTTTTATGTGAATTATTTATTTATAAAAGGCTTAAAGTATAATTTCTAAATGGATAAATATTTTGTGTAGAATATCATCAAGAACAAATTCATAGAAGTAATTTTGCTTGGCAAAAATTTGTTCTTTATAACCTTGACACAAGGAAAAGTACAAATTATAACTGGGCTCTCTAGGATGGTGGAGAATAAAATAATGCATATAGAACCCCATAACTAAATTGTCAATCTATTATGGTAGGACCCTTTGGTCGATAATGTATGTGTTAAGCTGAATAGATTCATTGAAGACCTAATGTGTCAATAATGTCTAGATTATGTTGAATAGATTCAAGGACTAATGTGTCAATAATGCCTAGATTATGTTGAATAGATTCAAGGACTAATACCAACTAATGAAGATATCATTGAGTTGATAGAGCTTGGAACAATAGTATAAACTAGGATCTATGAATTAAATGCTAGGGGCCATGCTAGGGGATCTATGACGAAAGTTGCTATACTAGACAAAAGAGAAGGAAAGATCGTGAGTCTCCAATGTTGCAACAATTTACTACGATCATGAAAGTAGATTATGAGGAAGTATCTACTACCTGTATTAAATCGAAACATAGAAGTAAACATCAAGGATATATTACGGGTTCAAGATAACAATTGTTCAACATCAAACCACTTTAATGCTAATGAAATAAAATGTAGTTGGCCACCTCATATCTATCCTAGAAAAATGAAATGATAACTATTCCCCCCTCCTAGAAAGGCTATGGATGGGATTGTTAAAGTGCAATGATAACTATTACCCCCAACCCCAAATAGGTTGTGGATGGGATTGTAAAAATATTATGTACTTTAGGCATGTATATAACTACCAATTACTTGAAAACAATATTCATAAAATCTCATTAAACAATATAACTGAAGGATTTGTAAGCATAACATAACTTTGTCTATGTTTAGGATTAGTGGTATGTTTTTATGACAACATTAGTTATTTCAACATGATCAAATATGTTTCATTAATAGATTTACTCACCGTTGTATAATATATTTAGGATTAGTGGTATGCTCTTGTGACATTATTTATTTTAATGTGGATTGAATATTATACATATTTGAAAAACATTAGATGGGTAAATATGGAATTGGCAAGGAGATTTTAAGAAAATACTACTTTTTAATGATATTCCCTCGGTCACTAGAGGGAGAATTAATTTTTTTTAAAGTGACTTTATGACATTTGTTCATCTTCCAAATGAAGTAGTATGTCTAATATGATGGTGTTTATACTTTGTCTCAAATAAGTACCACTTTTGGGTAAGCTTCTAAACTTTTTTCTCTCACCCGCAACACTTAGATATATGTTGTCAATAAAATCATAATTACTTTTGAAAAGGGCTTTGGGTTTACAATGATATTCATAATTACATAATTACTTTTGAAAAGGGCTTTGGGTATATATAGTTACAATGATATCAAAAATCAAAAGCTACTTAAAAGTGGGTTATTTATAGTATCATTATAAACAAGAGCTGCATAATGTTTAGTCTTGGCCATTTGTATTATAAAATTCATGGCACTTGTAAATGCATGGGTTGACATGGTAACGTTCCAGTTGGGCTGAAGTTAAATTATACTTATACAATGATCATGTGGAAGTGAACTTGTTAGGAAGTTCTGGACTGATTTTTGTATCGCGACGATTGCAAAGTTGTATTAAAAACAATTTTTCTTTGTATCTTCTCTATATCGATCAAAATCTATGGCTTCATTATTCTAAATTTCCATACTTGTAGAATAAATGGTTGCACTATCAATTGGTGCATGGTGTATTAATATTTTTTCGTATGTAGAGGCAATATCTTTGACTTCATCTTCAGAACGTAATAATCATCGTTTCGAATTATATGTTTAGAAAAAGAGTTTCATGTATTGATTTTGTTTCTAGATAAAAAGAGCTCATGCATTGATTTCGTTTCTAAAAAAAATGAGCTTTATCCATTGATTTTGTTTCTAGAGAAAATGAGCTTTATCCATTGATTTTGTTTCTAGAAAAACAGAAACACTGTTGTTTTTAGGTGATTTCTACTATGTATGGCATAAATGCTTTGTATGTACCACAATTGGCCATGTGAATATGCCTTGCAGGATTTTATTATAGGACCTTTGTTGGTTTATCTAGTGGATGGTAGGGATGTTGAGGTTATTTGACTGTATTCCCCACACATATTTTGGCCTTGCCTTGGCCTCTTTGCACATCGAACTCAATCATCATATTTAATGAGAGATTTTTATTTTATTTTTGCGTGAATTCAATAATATATAATTTTGTTACCTTTCTTAAAATGTGTAGAAAATTTACATCATTGTTTTACTTCAATAATATACCTCCTATGTATGCTTTTAAATTGACATGTACTATCAACAAATTAGGTAAGCATAGACAAATTTTGAGTATTTTCAAATTGATCCAAAACACGTTGACATCTTCCACTGAATAAACCAAATCCAACATAAAAAATATCATGCAATATATTGGATAGGCCAAGGTTATCTCGTCTATGTTTTTTGTTAATATGGGCATCTTATGTCAATGTCATTCAATCACATTGATCTGAACTTTTGATGTGAGAGTATGGATGTTCCCAAGTCTTAATGTGCATAATCAATAGTTGTTGCTTGCATAATTGAACAATGCCTCTTTTTGAAAATTGCATATGCAAACTCATCACAATCTAATTTGCTTATGACAACCAACATTAATGATGATTTGATTATACACAATTCTTTGGGATTTTTTTTAATTGTCTACGATAACGCAAATTAGTGTTATCATCATGTATCATTCAATCTTTATCGACAATAAAATGTATTTATTTGTGGTACATGAATTAACATATTTATTTTTTAAAATACTATAGAAACATTAAGGTTGAAATATTAGCAAATTTCAAAACATAGATGTGATTTGTTGAAAAACATTATGGTAATAGAAAATCAAAGTTGAATTGAACAGTATAATATGCTCTTATGAAACTTTAAATTATGAGTTATTGCCTATAAAAGAGTATTCTCTCAGTGCTACTAGTGTATTAAAACTAGTAGACTCATAGTGAGTCTGTCAAAATAGTTTAGAAAAATAAATAGCCATAAAATGCATGGATTAAGTGGCAATTATGATTTTTAGGGCTAATAAATATAATATGGGGCTTCTTTGCTCTAAGGAGTGACTTTACAATTTGATGATGTTTCAACCACAACAATCAAAAGGGAAAATAAATAAATACTTTGATGATGTTACAACCATAACAATCAATACAACATAGTAAAATTAAGCATAAAAAATAATACTTTTGATTTTATTTTATCTTTTTTTTTTTTCAATTTTGACTATATACTTATTAATTATACATGTTCTCATTGTGGTTTTGGAGGCTAACATTGAGTCCTTACAAAAAAAATTATTATCAATATCTCACCCGTGATAATTTTGCACATAAGTCTAGTCTTGGTGACCCAAGACACTCTCTAATTCGTCCTCCCTTTAAGGTTTTGACAAAGTGGTTTGAGAGGGGTGAATAATAGAAGCCAATTGGCCCACTTTTATGTACCCTAAAAAGAGGGTAGGTATTACCTATATGAGCGTCTACATCACTTCTCCTAACTAAGGGAACCCCATGACAAGGTGTCAACGAACATGTATCATGAATAAAGAAAAAATGAAAAACAATAACTTTTCCCATATGTGAATGTATATGCTTATTAGTCACCCATGCTCTTGTTGTGGCTTAGGAGGCCAACACTAGTTCCTTACAAGTTTATTATTATCATTATCTCATTGGTTACAATTTTTTGCCTGTTGAAGTGACTCATCCATTATGGGTGAGGTACATTAAGTAACTTGCCCAACGTAGAAGGGAAAGGTATGTTAAGTGACTCACCCATTATGAGTGAGGAACGAGCTTGATCGCTTCAAAAGTAGGCAAATTAAGTGACTCAACCGCTAGGGAGAGGTATGTTAAGTGACTCACCCATTGTGGGTGAGGAATGATCTTGATTGCTTCCAAAGTAGGGAAATTGAGGAACTTTAGTCACCCAATTCTGTAATACAGGCAGAGGGGCGGTTTCCATTTTGGCCCCCCCAACATTGATCACGAGATCATGTCAGACAACCTTCTCTTTATAGGTCAATACAGAAGGTTCTATTCAACTCATTGAATGATGGAAGAATGGTTGTTGGTGCTTTGCCTCCCCCCAACTGCATTGTTTGTCGATGCCACATCGAGTTTTGGAGAGAGTGGTATTCGAGTTTGAATATTATACACCTTTGTCAAATCCATTCGTAGTAGGATTTGAGCCATCCCCATATACTTAGAATCATAATACGATTTATCCACCTCATAAAAGATTCCTAAATCATTTCCAGTTTCCATAAAAAACATCATCTAACCACAGAATCAGGGGGATCCCTGGAAGTGTTACCTAGAACAAGAAATGCCCCATATAGGTTGATCTAGCATCAAAATCCAAGTGCCATTTTTTTAGAAACACAGGTTGTGGTCCCCACTTCCACTAGTTCTAGAGAATTTTATTAGCCTCGACTATGGACCTAAATATCCATACAATCCACCCGTTTACCAAAACCAAGCTCTGAGGAGTTTATCCTACCTCCACTTCAAAGTTTTCCTTTGTTATTCCTTTGAAGTATCATTTCCCATTATTTTTCCTGAGAAGCGACCCACTAATGTCGAGTCCTATAAATCCATAATATGATGAAGTTTTATGTTTTCACCCAACTCTAGGTTTTAATAGTTCTTGCTTCCTCTTAATGCACTTGTGACGCTTCCTTGTTTCTCAGCCCCTCTAGATCCCAAACCCTTCAACTTATGAAATCCTAAATCATTTGATCCAAAGGATGACATCCCGATCATCAGATCTCGGTCTAGTATATAATTTCTCCAATGAAACCCAACTCAATGAAACAACCAAAGTTTCCATCCTTGCTATAGAAAGAGAAACCATATGATTCTAATCTAGATCCATTGTGATTTTGGCAAGGGAATTTACTACATGAGGTATTGTCCCATGTGTCGATAGCAACTCCCCATCTAGTCCCATGTAGATAAAGTTCGTTCCAAAATCCACTGGATCTACCAAGGAGTACTTCATTTTTAAATCCATTTCCTTAGATTGATTCCCCGTAGTTTGTATCATGTCCTGGACTAAATACCCTTCACATAAACTAACATCATCACATGTGTGGCCATTGGAATGTGTTATCACCAACTAGTTATGAATTTCCATTGTTTCTTCCTCCAAGACACATGCTCCTATCTAAATTTTTCTTGAAGGGGTAAACACATACTCATGAGGATTGGTCACTGGATTAGACCATATTTGTTGGCCTTCCGGTGGATCCTCCAAAAAAATCCACCACTTCCTCTTCCATTTTTCATGAAGATCACCATACCCTCATCACCGTGACTTCAAAACTCCTCCCTCACCTTTTTTCTTCTTAACCAAAGCTAGTTTTAATATTTTCACATAAAATCCTTTTTCTATTTAACCAAAGTAGTTTTAATATTTTCACATCAAATCCTTGATTCCATGATGGAAAATTCCAGTAATTATGCTTTTTAATTTTCATTTACCAAGTTCTTCATCTATAGTTGGAAATGTTAACCCTACCCAATTTTTTCGTGTCTGCTCCTATCAATTCCTAGTCCATACTGCAAACACTCATTGCATTTTGTAGACTACGGAATCCTTGGGCTCCACTTACATATCACATGAAATCCATTAACCCTTCACTGATGATGAAAGAAAGAAAGAAAGAAAGAAAGTATTTTTAACGTCCATGAGGCTAAAAATAGCCTATGGGACAGATTGTTTTTCCATCTGGCTTTTGTATTCGGCCCTTTTCCTGTGAAGTTTTACAATAACCGCTCCCAGCTTCTCGACAAACTCTTCGCTAAATAAATTATCCCAAGAACTAGCTACCAGAATACCTGCATAATTTTCCCTACTGTCTTTGAAGGCCTCACATTCTAAAATAAAATGTTTTTATGTTTCCACTTTTCCGGAAAATACATACTCTTTCCTCCCACATTTCTTTTGGCCTTTTCCAGCGCCCTGTTTCACAACGAAGTTGATGAGAATTAGTCCTTAATTGAGCAATAAGAATTTTAGCTCTCCAAGAGATATTGGCCCCTATGTACGCCTTTTGTTGATGGTTATGAGTGGGGTTAAACTCTTCAATGTAGTACTTCTTCTTTCTCTCTAGCTCTTTCTCCCAAGTATATTTGTGGAACTTGTCCATAACAAAAGTTTTTATCTCTTTATTGTTTGTAGAACAACTTCTATAAAAACCACAATGATGTTGCCACTAGGTGATTGAGGTCTATAAAATATGCAAAATATGCACGTGTTGCATTGTCAACATGATTTCCAAAAAACTAATCTAAACACGGGAACTAGAAGGTACGAGATTTGGTATGTAGGGTAGCATGAAAAACATCTCTCGTGAGTTGTTTGTTTGATGTTCATAAGTAGGGTTTGGAGACTAAGCATGATGCTAAACATGTCGTATACCGAGAACCGAGAACAGATCTAGCAGATAAAAACAATGATGGCTAGGTCTGACACACATGGACATTGATATGTTGAGATGGATGGCTCAAAACAGTGCCTCGATTTGTCAATGTAGCATCTAAAATGAACATTGTAGCATGCTTTTGTGTTGACAAGAAAGATACGTTGAGACTCTTACTAGAAGGGTTGTAATTGAGATCAAATGTCTCATTAAACCATCAAAAGATAACGAATATCCATCGTAGTTATCAAAATATTTATACTAATTAAATGTCCAAACTAGAATTCAACTCCCATTTGGATATCAGTTACAACATCTCATCGATACAAGTAAATAGTGGACAATAAAAATCTTACTTGGAATTAACAAGAGGACATTCGAAAATAAATCATGTGCAATCCATTCATAGGCACCGCAGTTGCTTCTTATCGTGGTAAGACAAAGCAATAACGGGTGTCCAAATACAAAACTCGGTTACTACGGGTGTCCAAATACAAAACTCGGTTACTAGATGCAATCATTGACCACTGAAAGAAATAGTCAGGGAAAAGTATAAATATGTGACCAACACAAGTCAAAAGTTGCATCTTTTACTAAATGGCCCTTCCATTTAATTTCATTGTCACATTTTCCTGTAGCAAACCACTAGCATGCTCCCTTACAGTCAAATGGGAATGTCAAAGTAATGAAGTTATTATAAATCTAATGTGAGTTCAAGTTCTATCTTGTTCACCCCCGATCGGGGTGAACAGCTGGCCAATAGGACAAACCGTGGCAGGCTCACGGCACGCCACCCTTCCGACAATTAATAACCATCATGATCCACCGCCAAGCTCTATTAATAGTTGTGGTGATCACTTGTGCGAGTTTAATGATGCAGAGAGCCAGTCATGATAGACTGTCCGCGCCTGGGACGGAAGGTTTGTTTAAGGTATGTTTTCGCCCTCCTTCGTCTAAAACGCTCATGCACAGTCTGCTACATGCAAGAGCTTGGGAGACGAATAGGAGGCGCGACCACCCTGACAATTTCATAACTACTGTTTGGGACCAAGGCACCATGGGGAAACGTGGTCTGCGTTCTGAAACAGCCAAGGGGAAGCAGGTACAGCAGGAACAGCTACCACAGAAACGAGGAAGGCAAACAAACCAGGAGCATTTGGAAAATCTGGTAGTCAACTACCTTCTGGGCAATTCCTCTCCAACCCGAATGCAAATTCGTGGCTGGGAAAGAGATTTGCAGACAGACCCTGAAGACACCGAAGCTGAAGCTGACATTCTAGATTTCATTCACGACCCTGGTAATACCAGAGGTCACCTCAGTCTATTCAACCAATCCATTCATACATACTGGCTAATGAAATGCCTACTAGCTAAAGCAATCCAAAGTGCACATCCACCAGAGTTTAAAGTACGGCCAAAGACAGAACACTTCCTTAAAGAATTGTTGGAGAAGATTGAAAGCCACCTGCACCATATTAAACTTACCCAATATCAAGTAACTGATCGCATTCAGAGAATGGACGATAGGATGGAACGTATGGAGAAGCTGCAACGGGTGGACATGCCGGGATCACATGCCAAGGATCCAGCCCCAATTTCATCTTCTGATGGATAGTTTTCATAGGATCTTGTTTTTTTTGAAAGTATGGCATCTTATGTTATGTTATAAGCTAGAACTTATTTTATGTTATCCGCTTGAACATGGTGAAGCAGTAGGACAGCTAGTTAATGCGCTATATAGGATAAAGAGACAATTTCAATTTTGGCAAGCATTCAAAGCACTTAGACGGCCAACAGACCTGGTTTCCTACGGGCAGGTTGAGGCCAAAGTATAAATATTTTAATGTAGCCTGTCCTGCATATATAAATAGAAAATAGAAAGGTACCACCTAACTTACAAAAAAAAAAAGCTCTATCTTGTTCAAGTATTGATTACAATTATTATTGATAAAATCTAAGAAGTTCTAACAATGTTATAAAGAAAACAAAATTAGCTATCAAGAAGTGGAAAGCGATTTCCAAACGAATGTCTTGAATTGCAATGCTTCACAGGGAAGAGACATCTAGCAAACTACAAGAATATCAAAGAGTTCAGACGTGTGCTCTTCCGATCTCAAGAATATCAAATATGGGAATGGCAGCTTATCCCAAAGAAATTTATGAAGAAATCAAAAAGCACTTTGGTCAGATTCAAGTTGTAACCATGCAGATATGTTTATTGATATATCTTCACCATATTATAGAACGTTTGGTGAATCCCTCATTCTCACAAAAAAAATTGCCTCTACATGAGGATGCATCATTGGAGTCATAACTTGAAAGCCTAAGTAATAGCTCCCATGATAGAGATAACCAATCTATATGGAAGAATCGTAAAACAGTGTTCAATAACACTGATTTTTTGGAAACTCTGATAGAGAACAATAAGATAATAATTTCCTAAGTTGAGGAAGGGCAATGAAATTATGAAAGATAATGTAGCATGTGTTTACAGAGATTTAAAATGGATGAAAATTATTTGAACCACCATGTAATGAATATGTAAAGGATGATCAATGTTGAGGAGAGGAGGTTATTACCCCACCCAAGGTGCCATTTATGTGTAGTTTAAATAAATAATTAAAGGGAATTTTAATTCATAATGGAATGGAATTTACCATTCTTAAATACACAAGAAATACAATAACAGAATGGAATTGAATTCATGTTTGTATTTTTATTTGAATTGTAATTGGATGATTGGCTTGACTCCATTCCACGTACCTACAGTAAGATAAGGCATTTATGTGTTTATTCGAGAGAGATATTTTCATATTATTACCTCCACTCATATCATTTATGTTGCGTTTTTAAGCTATATTGATTTTTTTTAGTTCTTGTTTCAAGTATTTTTATATTAATTGAAATTGAATCGTTTGCTTGACTCCATTCCACATACCTATGTTGAGGTAAGGCTTGTCTCTGTTTATTCAATAGAGACATACTTCCATATTATTACCTCAACTCATATAAGATATGTTAGTGTTTAAAGCCATATTGTTTTTTAGCTATGTTATTTTTTAAATCTCAGTTAAGTTGATTTTTTAAACAATAGTCAATAGTTCTTTTGTTCTTTTGGTTCTCCTCTACCCTATTCCTTTGAATTTGAACTTACAATTTAAGTTGTGTATTTTTAAAGCAATTTCTAATCTTAATTGTGTTTTTAAAATTACAAATAAATTGTTTTTCTAATCAATATGTAATGGCTATTTTGCTTATCTTCTATCCTATCTAAACCTATTTGTTTGAATTTGAACAAGTAATCTTAATTGTTTCATATCTTAATTAGAAGCCATCCATGTATTCCATAACTGAAGGAAGAGTTTAATGAATTGAAATGAATCAAGTAAATTAAAACTTGGATTGGAACAAGTGATTTGAATTGTTTGAACGTCCACCTTCATGATATAAAAGAATATTTCAATGAATTAAAATGAATCGAGCGAAATGTAGAGTTTAGTGAATTAAAAAGAGTTAGTGTTTCACACCCTCTAAACAACTTAGAGTAAATGTGTTTACCTAACATTACTTTACATTTTTTTGAATCTAGAATGTAACCACATTTCATATATGAAAGAGAAACTAAGAGTAATCAAAATAAGATTTATACTCACTTTTCAAAACTTACAATATTTTCACTAATTTGAGAGTTATTGTAAGAAGTCATCATCAAAATAGTGAACCAACTTCAAATAAGATCATTTGAATTGTAGTATTTTTGGTTGGAATTGTTGTTGTTAATGTCAAAGGATTAATGATGTCACTAATTTCATATTGTGGCATTAAAATACACATAGCATTTCTAAGATTGATTTATATATATAGGTCTATAAGTGTATTAAAAAAGGGGTGCATGTGAAAAAGTAAAAAGTGAAATAGTGGTTTCAAACCCATGGGTTTGGGGTATTTTCCCATGGTATGTGGGGTATTTTCCCATGGTATTGGGAATTCATTACTTAATTAAGGGACATGTCCCTTCATGAAGGGTTATGAAAAAATATGAAAAGAACATTGAAGGAAAGTATGTGTGTGTGAGAGAGAGAGAAAAATGGATTAGCAAAGATTGAATTGTGAAATTAGTTTCAAGTCATCTTGGCAATTTTGCGATAACTTTGTTTTTAGGACGTTTCAGACCCTACAATTTGTAAGAGACGGAGGAGATATCTTGGTGTACCTATGGTAAAAATTTCATATGTTGGTTCTCTATACTTTCAGAGATATGCCATGTGGAAGTTAGGGTTCTTGAATGCTCCTGAAATCAGTTTCAAATAGGTCAACTTGGAATTTTCGCTATAACTTATTTTTTTTATGATTCAAACCCTGATATTTTACAGATACAAAGGATATATCTTTGTGTACATGTGGTAAAAATATCATATGTTGGTTTGCTATACTTGTGGCAACATGCCCTGTGGAAGTTAGGGTTCCTAAATGCTCCTGAAATCAATTTCAAACGAGTCATCTTGGAACGTTTGTTATAACTTATGTTATGGGATGTTTCAAACCCTGATATTTTGCAAAGACAAAGGAGAGATATTAATGTACATGTGGTAGAAACATCATATGTTGGTTTTCTATACGTTTGGATATATGCCCTATGGAAGTTAGGGTTCCTAAGTGCTCCTAAAATCAGTTTCAAACAGGTATTGTTGGCACTTTTGTTATAACTTATTTTATGTGACGTTTCAGACCCTAAGATTTTGCAGAGATGGAGGACAGTTCTTGGTGTACATGTGTTAAAATCCCATATGTTGTTTCGCTATACTTTCGAAGATATGCTCTGTGGAATTTAGGGTTCATGAATGCTCCTAAAATCAATTTCAAATAAGTCGGCTTGGAACTTTTACTATAACTTATTTTCTGAGATGTTTCAAACCCTAATATTTTGCAAATATAGAGGAGATGTATTTTTGTACATGTGTTAAAAATATCAGATGTGGTTTTTCTATACTTTTGGAGATATTCTCTATGGAAGTTAGGGTTCCTAAATGCTCCTGAAATCAATTTCAAACAAGTCATCTTGGTACTTTTTCTACAATTTATTTTCTAAGATATTTCAAACCTTGAGATTTTGCAGAGACAGAGGAGACATATAGAAGTACCTCGGGTAAAATTTTCATAATCATATTTGCAAAATTGGATATGTGGCATGTTGTACAATTTCGTTCTTTGAAAGACGCCCAAAACATCAAGCTTTGAGAAAGTTGCCATTTGAAAATTCAAATTTTGGTCATACCCGGTAAACGTACAAGTAGAAATAGATTTGGTGAACAAAGAAGTAATGAGTATACTTGGTAAAGATAGAAGCAGTGAGCATACCTAGATAAGGAAAAAATAAGAAGCAGACTCAGTGAAGGTTGGTGAAGCTCAAATATTTATGTCTCTTACTAAGTTGGTTCTTAGCGGTGGGAATTGGTGTCTCAAGTAGATTGGTGAATATGAATATCTATATTAGATTGGTATATCTTGTTAAGTTGGTGCTTAGTGGTGGGTATTGGTGTCTCCAGTATATTGGTGTCTATGAAGATCTGAAAGAGATTGGCATCTCTTGCTATGTTGGTGCATAGTGGTGGGGATTTGTGTCTCCAATAGATTGGTGTCTATGAAGATATGTAAGACTAGGTTGGTGCCTTGTTGGATTTGTGCTAGTGGGGATTGGTATCTCTAGTAGGTTGGTGCCTACAAATATTTGTAACAGTAGGTTGTGTTGGAAAAATAGGATCATAGAACAATAAAATAAAACAAATGTGGAAATAAAACACAGAAGATACACAATACAATAGAGACACAGATATATGTGGTTCACCCAGTGTGGGCTACGTCCACCAAAGAAATTGTCAGGTACTTCCTTTTTACTATCCAACAAAATGAAGGGATACAACATACAACACACTCACTGTAACTCCCTCTTATTTATCTCATAATATCCTCTCTCAGAATACAATATTTGTAATGACACATAGACGCAATACAATTCCCTCATAAAAGAGGGTTTCCTTCTAAGGAAAAAAACCCTAACATAACTTCTACCGTTATATCTACGACCTTATAATGAACGGTCCAGATTTACTATGAAATTACAATATATATTTACAAGGCAATTTTTCCTTCGGGGACTTCGCCCCCAGACCCCGCAGGGGGAGCAAGCCCCCCCTGCAACCCCCCGGTGTGGAGGGGTATACAGTCTTCATGGGGTATAAACATGGCTGAAAACAAAGACCTATTAAATAGGAAGATAATCATGCTCCACAACCAATAATCTCCTACTTGGAGACTGATCACAACAACTCCACTGTTGTTGTACCTGTTGGACTATACTCCAACTTGGACCTGGAAAAATTCTCATCTTCACCTTCATGCTTGAAGACCAAATGAAACTGAGAAGGAGCTCATTTTCTCCATGGTTATTCCCTTTATTAACATGTCTGCAGGATTTTGGCTAGTGTGTATATTTTCCAACTTCAAATGTCTGTCTTCAAAGACGGGTCGTATGAAATGGTACATGGCTTGTATATGCTTAGTCTTCGAATGGAAGGATGAGTTCTTTGCAATATGAATGGCACTTTCGATTTCACAGTACAACCTACTATTATCTTTCTTCTTTCCCAATTGCTCCATAAACCTCTGTAACCAAATCATTTATTTACTAGCCTCTGTAGCAGCAACATACTCTGTCTTTGTTGTTGAAAGTGCAACAACCTTTTACAGTTTCGAAATCCAAATTATTTTTGTTCCACCTACATTAAAAATATGCCATGTGGTGCTTCTCCTACTATCTTTATCACCTGCCATATCTTAATCAACATATCCCTGTAAAACAGTGTCTAAACCTCCAAAACATAATGCATGAGTAGCAGTACCTTTCAAATACCCGAGAATCCACTTTACTGCCTCCCAATGTTCTTTACCTAGAATTTTCATATAGCTACTCATAACTCCCACTGCATGTGAAATATTTGGTCTTGTGCAAACCATCACATACATCAAGCTGCCAAATGTCGATGAATAAGGGAGCATAGACATGTATTTTATGTCCTCTTGTGTCTTGGGACACATATCCTTAGTTAATTTGAAATGGTTGGCCAAAGGTGTACTAACTAGTTTTGCACTCTGCATTTTAAACCTCTTCGACAATTTCTCTATGTACTCACCCTAAGACAATGTCAATTTGTGATTTTTCTTGTCTCTTGTTATTCTTATACCAAGGATTTTCTTTGTAGCACCCAAATCCTTCATCACAAATGAATTAGATAATTTCTTCTTGAGCACATTTATATCCTACATATTAGACTCTGTAACAAGCATGTCATGTACATACAATAGCAAGATAATATAGCTTCCATTTTATATCCTTTTAAAATAAACACAATGATCAGAATGACATCTACTATAACCTTGTTCTATCATAAACCTGTCAAACTTAAAATACCACTGCATTGGAGCTTGCTTAAGGCCATACAAGCTCTTCTTCAACTTGCATACCAAATTTTCTTTCCCTTTGACCTCATACCCCTGTGTTTGTTGCATATAAATCTCCTCATCCAAATCCCCATGGAGAAAAGTTGTTTTTACATCTAATTGTTCAAGATGCAAATCTTCTACTACCACAAGAATCAAAATAGTCCTAATTGAAGTCATCTTAACAACAGGAGAAAATATTTCATCAAAATATATACCTTTCTTTTGTGCAAACCTCTTTACAACAAGTATAGCCTTGTACCGTTTTTTCCTCCATCTTCTTCCTTCAACTTAAAACCATTTATTCTGCAAATGATCTTTTTCCTGCAGGGAATTGAACCAAGTCCCAAGTCGGGTTATTTACCAATGAATCCATTTCATCTTTCATGCCTTGCTCCCACTTCTTTTTAGTGTCCACCTGCATTTCCCCTTCATAACATTCTGGTTCA